>CM060964.1:200929878-201092378 GCA_030765045.1 Tenodera sinensis | reverse complement strand
GACTACCACCACTACCACTACTACCACTACTACCACTACCACTACCACCACCACGACTACCACCACTACCACTACTACCACTACTACCACTACCACCACCACGACTACCACCACTACCACTACTACCACTACTACCACTACCACTACCACCACTACCACTACCACCACTACCACCACCACCACTACCACCACCACCACCACCACCACCACACCCACCACCACCACGACTACCACCACTACCACTACTACCACTACTACCTCTACCACTACCACCACCACCACTACCACTACCACTACCACTACCACTACGACTACGACTACGACTACGCCACCGCCACCGCCACCGCCACCGCCACCGCCACCGCTACCGCTACTACTACTACTACTATTACTACTACTACTACTACTACTATTATTTATCATCATCATCATCATTATTATTATTATTATTATTATTATTATTATTATTATTATTATTATTATTATTATTATTATTATTATTATTATTATTATTATTATTATTATTATTATTATTATTATTATTATTATTATTATTATTATTATTATTATTATTATTATTATTATTATAACTATTATTATGGTTATTATTACTATTAATAAACATTCCCTTACATGACTCCATTTTGGGTGAAACATGATTTTAATGCATTTCTTCTAATATGTTATTTACAGCAGCATTCCAGGTTTGAGTACTTTAGATTAAGTTTGGATATATACCTACATGACTGATTTGAACCAATTGGAGCAAAGCAATCACATGGAGCAGTACAAATTGCTGTCAATCAGAATGATTCCCAAGTTCTACCTAATTAGACCTGCCGTTCAATGTCAGTTTCATTTTCTCTGTTACATGTAGTAAGTAGGGGAAGTATTGTATTCCATACAAAAATTTCATATCAAGATTTCGCCAGAAATATATGTTTTGAGGCCCCCTGAACAAAAGGAAAAAAGAAACCAGTTTTAGCAGAAGGTCTGTGTGCCTGTCTGCATAACTCAAAAATGGGAAGTTACTTAAGTGTAAAACTTTAATAACTTTAAATAGCAAAATATTATGTAAAGATGCCTTATGTTTGTAAGTTATAATTATGATGTATTATGAATTTATTTATGATGTTCATTAAAGCATGTTCTAAGAAGTAACAATTTGTGTTTTCACGAAATTCATATAGTTAAACGAATTAAGTGAAATGACACTTCCATGCCAAACTATCAGTTCTTGTTAAATTGACTAAACATAAACAGTAGCTTGAAGTGGCAGTATTTGAACGTGGAATCTTTACCACTGAAGGCCAGTGCCCACACTGTTGTGCTACAAGAGCAAGTCATTTTATGCGCTGCGCTAGAAAGCAGTCATTTTGGCTGGAATTGATGCGATGTGATGCAGTGGACAGTGTTCATGGCATGGCCTGTAAAACATCAGGACTGCATAACTTCTTAATCCACAGCATCAGGAGAAGACTCACCTGGTGTGTGTGTGCGTGTGTGTGTTTGTGTGTGTATTTGTGTATCTGTATGTGTATATGTGTGTGCGTGTGTATGTCTGTGTGTGCTTTTTGTTTTTTCTTTTTTTTATTGACAATTATCAGCAACCCCCATTACAGAGGTACCATTACATGCTTTCAATACTTAATACAAAATTTTGCACTATATAACGTTAAGCAAGTTACAATTTTGCATTTACACTCAGACATAATTTGCAGTTGACTAGTTCCATAATATTCTAGTATTCCTTAGAGTCTACTATTTACATAGTATTTTTAACAGTTCACTTTTACAGTTCATTTTCAAGGGCTGGTGCATTTGCAATGAGAATTTGCTGGATACCTTCACTTGATTCTTACTTCCAACTTGGATAAAATTTTCAAGGACTGGTGCATGTGCAATGAGAATTTGCTGGATACCTTCACTAGATTCTTACTTCCAACTTGGATAAAATTTTCAAAGACTGGTGCATGTGCAATGAGAATTTCCTGGATACCTTCACTTGATTCTTACTTCCAACTTGGGGAACATTTTCAAGGGTTGGTGCATGTGCAATGAGAATTTGCTGGATACCTTCACTAGATTCTTACTTCCAACTTGGATAAAATTTTCAAAGACTGGTGCATGTGCAATGAGAATTTGCTGGATACCTTCACTAGATTCTTACTTCCAACTTGGGGAACATTTTCAAGGGCATGTGCAATGAGAATTTGCTGGATACCTTCACTAGATTCTTACTTCCAACTTGGATAAAATTTTCAAAGACTGGTGCATGTGCAATGAGAATTTGCTGGATACCTTCACTTGATTCTTACTTCCAACTTGGGGAACATTTTCAAGGGTTGGTGCATGTGCAATGAGAATTTGCTGGATACCTTCACTAGATTCTTACTTCCAACTTGGATAAAATTTTCAAAGACTGGTGCATGTGCAATGAGAATTTGCTGGATACCTTCACTAGATTCTTACTTCCAACTTGGGGAACATTTTCAAGGGCATGTGCAATGAGAATTTGCTGGATACCTTCACTAGATTCTTACTTCCAACTTGGGGAACATTTTCAAGGGCTGGTGCATGTGCAATGAGAATTTGCTGGATACCTTCACTAGATTCTTACTTCCAACTTGGGGAACATTTTCAAGGGCTGGTGCATGTGCAATGAGAATTTGCTGGATACCTTCACTAGATTCATACTTCCAACTTGGGAAACATTTTCAAGGGCTGGTGCATGTGCAATGAGAATTTGCTGGATACCTTCACTAGATTCATACTTCCAACTTGGGAAACATTTTCAAGGGCTGGTGCATGTGCAATGAGAATTTGCTGGATACCTTCACTAGATTCATACTTCCAACTTGGGAAACATTTTCAAGGGCTGGTGCATGTGCAATGAGAATTTGCTGGATACCTTCACTAGATTCATACTTCCAACTTGGGAAACATTTTCAAGGGCTGGTGCATGTGCAATGAGAATTTGCTGGATACCTTCACTAGATTATTACTTCCAACTTGGAGAACATTTTCAAGGGCTGGTACATGTGCAATGAGAATTTGCTGGATACCTTCACTAGATTCTTACTTCCAACTTGGAGAACATTTTCAAGGGCCAGTGCATATGCAATGAGAATTTGCTAGATACCTTCACTAGATTCTTACTTCCAACTTGGGGAACATTTTCAAGGGCTGGTGAATATGCGATGAGAATTTGCTGGATACCTTCACTAGATTCTAACTTCCAACTTGGGAATCATTTTCAAGGGCTGGTGCATATGTTATCTCATATGATTAAGATCTCCTTGTAGTTTACCAACAAAAGTGTGTGTGAGTTGGAGAATTGAATGTCGTTTCGGTATGTTGGCCATGATAGCTTAGTGGTTAGAGTAACCAGATGGTAACTGGTAGATCAATGGTTAAAATCTTGGTCATGGCATTGAATTTTTCAGTTTCATCCTACCCTTTAAAGCGATAGTATCAAATCCTTTCAGTCACTATGTAAGGGCTTTAAAGTCCTGTTCTCTTTGCATAACATAAACACCAAACAAACAAAAAAAAAAAAAAAAAAAAAGGAAAGGAAAAAGAAAAGAAAAACTAATTACTTCCTATTTGAGAAGGTATAGGTATTTTAAAATGCAAACAAATAAATTGAATATCTGGTAAATAATTTAATCTACAGAAAAAAAAATTATTTGATATAAATTGCGTATTTTAACGAGATATACATTTTTTGTACATCTCTTACAATTTAGCAGTTGTGCAAAAGCCATTCAGTGAGTGAGTGTGTCAGGTTTAAGGGTCCATTGACAACTTGGTCATTAGGGCCCCCATTCAGAATAAAGAGTATTTCAGAGACTTTGGTTTGGTTTGGTTTGGTTTAAGGGCGCTCAACTTCTACGTCATCAGCGCCCTTAAAAGATTCATGGCAATAGCCAGATATAAATTTCACTCAAAAAATAAAAATACTAGCAACAAGAAAAGTTTACAAAGGTAAAAATCAGTGGCAATAGCCAGATATGAAACAAGGTGATAAATATGTCCAAAAGCAGAAACAGATAATTAAAAAATTTAAATCCTCAAATTTATATTGCACTCCGCTAAAAAATTAAAAACTCTATCAACCGCTGTTTTGTCGTCCGCTAGGACCTCTGCAAGTCTGGCAGGCAGCTGCAGAGAATCCCGAAGGTGCGCTAGAGAGCAACACTCCAGCAGCACGTGGCGAACCGACAAAACGTTGTCACACAGCGGACATAGAGGCGCAGGGTCCCTTTTAAATAGGTAACCGTGCGAAAAATTGCAGTCCCCTATTCTTAATCGACCCAAACTAACCTCCTCGCGACGAGATGTGCGACAGGAAGTTACCCAGTTTATCGGAAGTTCTTTCACTTCTCTAAGCTTATTACCGCGGAGAGCTGACCACTCGTCGTGCCAGGACGACAACACCGCTCTCCGCACTTCAAGCCTGAAGTCTTCCGAAGTAACACGTGAGATGGTAATACTAGGTTCTGTAGTTGCCGTCTTTGCTGCTAAATCTGCCATTTCATTCCCAGGCAAACCTACGTGACCAGGAATCCATGCACACACCACGTCAACACCAGAAGCGTGTAAAACATGGAGGGCATCCTGGATACGTTGTACAATAGGGTGGGGGTTGTACAACTGACAAAGGCTCTGCAGTGCACTAAGGGAACCGCTCAAAATCAGGCAGTCACCTAATTTACGACGGCGAACATACAAAACGGCTCGATAAATTGCATAAAGCTCTGCAGTAAAAATGGAGGTGCTATTTGGAAAACCGAATGTATATGGTTCGGTTCCATAAACATAAGCACATCCAACACCGTTGGAGCCCTTTGACCCATCGGTGTAAATATATCGACGGTCAGTGTAGCCTGACAAAAATTCTAAGAAACACGTGCGGATACTTGAAATAGGCATCGTGGACTTCTGGTGTATGGTCATCCCAAGATCTACATGTGGCGTACCAGATAGCCAAGGGGGGTAAAGCCTCTCGCCCTTGGCGAACATCACAGGCAGTTCCACTCCAAGCTTCACTAGGAGCTCTTGGAAACGGAACCCCGCAGGCTTTACACTAAGGGAGCTATTTCTATATCGTTCTCTTAGCGTGGTGGTGAAAAAAGAAGCGAACGTTGGGTGCTTAGGCATACATCTAAGCGCACAACCATAATTTGCCACGAGAATCTCACGCCGATATTGCAGAGGAGGTTCTGCGGACTCGGCGTAAAGGCTCACCACTGGGCTTGTTGGAAAAGCTCCTGTTGCAATGCGGATGCCCCTATTATGGACCACGTCTAATCTTCTCAGCACAGATGGTCGTGCTGACGAATAAACAATACACCCATAGTCTAGCTTGGATCGGACCAATGCGCGATATATTCGCAACAAAATTGTTCGATCCACTCCCCACGATTTGCCATTCAGTACTCGCATAATATTTAGGGAACGGTCACATCTCGCTCTTAGCTGTGCAATATGCGACGACCAACTAAGCTTCCTGTCCAAGATCAAACCCAGGAAGCGCGTCTCTTCTGCGAAGGGAAGTGAATCTGGACCAAATCGGAGCGAAGGTGGTAATCGTCTCCTACGGCGCCAGAAATTAACGCAGATTGTCTTCTCAGTTGAGAAACGGAAGCCGTTTTTCACGCTCCATTCTCTAAGGTTGTCCAAACATTGCTGCAGGCGCCGTTGTAAGAACGCCGTGCGCTGAGAAGTGCAATAGACAGCGAAGTCGTCTACGAATAGGCATGACGAAACTCCAGGTGGAACACATTTCCAGATGAAGTTAATTGCTATAGCAAAGAGCGTAACACTTAGCACCGAACCCTGAGGTACTCCCTCCTCCTGAACAAAAGAATTAGAAAAAACCGAGCCGACCCTTACTCGGAAAAAGCTGTCCTTCATAAACTCCTGAATGAAAAGTGGTAGGCGTCCACGTATGTTCCAGGCATACAGGGAACGTAGAATCCCTGCTTGCCAGCACGTATCATAAGCCTTCTCAAGATGGAAAAATATGCCAACGGTTTGACAGTTCTTTATAAAGCCGTCCATTATCTGTGTCGATATTGACACAAGATGGTCAACAGTTGAACGGCGTCGTCGAAAACCACACTGGATGTTAGTCAGTAGGTTACGACTTTCTAACCACCATACCAATCGTCCATTGATCATGCGTTCCATCACCTTGCAAACGCAACTGGTGAGGGAAATAGGACGATAGCTGGAGGGAAGATGACGGTCCTTTCCAGCCTTCAAGATGGGAATAACGGTGGCCTCCCGCCAATTTTCTGGGAGTATACTGTCAACCCAAACACGATTATAGACCTCAAGCAGGAATGCCTTACCTTCAGGAGAGAGCTGTTGTAACATTTGTACATGAATACCGTCCGGTCCTGGTGCTGAACATCGCGAAGATTTCAGGGAATGCTCCAGCTCCGCCATGGTGAAAAGGCGATTGTAATCTTCTACGTTTCTAGAACGAAACGTGAAGCCTTGAGATTCCACCTGAGTTTTAAATGGAAGGAACTCAGGGGAGTAGTTTTCCGAGCTAGACACTTGTGCGAAAGCACTGCCAAAGGTACTGGCCACTTCAAATGAATCAACAACAGCTCCTGAGGCTGGTTTTAGTCCCGCTATTGGTATTTGGGTCGTTTTAGCTGCAACACGCCTTAATCTATCCCACACAACCGAGGAAGGTGTGTGTCGGTTAAATGAAGCTACAAATTTGCTCCATGATGACTTTTTGCTATCCTTAATGACTGGACCTGGCGCGCATTTTCTTGTATTCGATTAGGTTTTCCAAAGTAGGGTGACGTTGGAAAACCCTAAGTGCACGCCTTCGAGCACGAAAGGCATTCCGACATTCTTCCGTCCACCAGGGGACGGGAAATCGACGGGGGTGTGTAGTCGACCGTGGAATCGATTGTTCAGCAGCAGAGAGAATCGTCTCCGTGAGATGCTGCGCCAAATTATTCACTGAGTCGTGCTCGTTGTACGTAAAGACAGCCAACTGGGTGTAAAGGTTCCAGTTGGCATGGTCCAAACGCCATCTGGGCATACGTGTGGAATATGTATGTTGCGTCAAGAGACTAATAAGACATGGGAAGTGGTCACTAGAGTGTAAATCAGAGATGACATTCCATTGTAAGGAGACTGCCAACTGAGGTGAACAAACTGCAAGGTCAAGGTGCGAGAAGCTGTTATGAGAGTCCGAAATGAATGTAGGCTCTCCAGTGTTGAGGAGAGCTAGGTTGTTACTGTCCAAAAAATCGGAAATGAGTCAAGCGCGACTTGAACCCTAAAGTGGGTGGTGCGCATTGAAGTCTCCCACCAACAGAAATGGTGTTGTCAACTGGGAAACTAGATCTTCTAAATCAATGTGCGAGAAGTCATGGGACGGAGGCAAATAAACATTACAGATGGTGAAATGTATGTTTGGCAGTTTAATCCATACAGCAACTGATTGTATATCAGAGTGCAAAGGTAGAGTTTGCATATATACGTCATCTCTGACAAGTATCATAGCGCCGCCATGTGCCGGAACACCCTCCTCTGGTATAACATCACACCGTACTGGGGTGTATCGCCTTAGATGGAAAGCGTCTCGAGGACGCAGCTTAGTCTCTTGCAAACATGCGACCAGAGGTTCGTTTTCTTTGAGCAAGAGCTCAAGTTCTGGCCTTTGAGTTCGAATGCCACGTACGTTCCATTGTAGGATAGTCATATTGCATTGTGTATGGGACAGGTAATTGCAAGGTAACTCTTCATTACTTTGGAGCAGGCGGTTGTCGAACTAATTTAGCCCTTTTCTCTCTTGGGCTGACGTTCTTTTCGGACGCTTTTTCGCGCCTCTTTTCCACTGGGGGTCTCCCAGTTTGGGCAGATTGGTCCAAATCCATGTCCTCTGCCGAGGACGTGCGTCTTCCCATAGCAAACTTGGGTTCGAGTGTCTCGAACCGGCTGCTAATGGGGACCGGCGAAGATGAAAGACGCCGGTCTGAGTCCACCCCTGAAGATTCTCCAGAAGAGGATTTTCGAGATCTTCGAGGAGATGTTCGGGGACTCTTATATCCCTTAGATGTACTGGGATCGGAGGTACCATTTTCCTTGAGGAAGTCGTTTCTTGTATAAGTCTTCTTGAACTTGATCGGTGAGGCATCATATCTTACGGGCTTGCTTCTTTCTTGTGTTGATCTTGATGATTTTGATGGTGATGTAGCGCTCATGTTCTTTGCACTTACGGACTTTGTAGACGTTGACGCAGATGTGCGTGCCGATGTTGAGGGCTTTGGAATAGAGCTACGGGCAACAAGTGTCTTTTCAGAAATTGTTGCCCCATTGAAATCGCTGGTCTGCGTTGCGATTCTCTGCTCGCTACCGCTTTAGCTGCAACAGAGCTATAGGTTCCAGATCTGGGAACAGAGGGTTGGCGTAGACGCAAGATCTTCCGGGCTTCTGAGAAGGGCACCTTCTCTTTAACCCGTATCTCTTGAATCGCTCTTTCCTCTACAAAGCGGGGACAGTCTCGGGAACTAGATGGATGTTCACCTCTGCAGTTAACACATGAAGGAGCTGTAGTACATGCACCATCGTGGAGTTCATCTCCACATTGAGGGCATGTAGCTAGTCCCTTACAAAGCTCGCTTGTATGTCCAAAGCGCTGGCACTTGAAACACCTGAGTGGGTTCGGAATGAACGGCCTAACTTCGATGGATTCATACCCTGCCTTAATCCTTTGTGGGAGATTTACCCGATCAAAGGTCAGGAACAGGGTACGAGTAGGCTTCAATTCACCGCTTTCTTTGCGATGAACCCGATACACACAGGTAACACCTTGATCTTCTAGGTTTTCCTTAATCTCTTCAACACTGAGTCCGTCTAAAGCGCGGATATTAACGACACCGCGTGACGAGTTCAAAGTCTTATGCAGGTCAACACGTATTGGATAGCTGGCCAACAGGTTTGCTTTTTGTATTTTAGCTGCCTGTTCAGCTGAATGCGCTTCTACTAGAAGCGTGCCATTGCGCGATCTAGTGCATGACTTCACTGGACCAGCTATCTTATCCAGGCCCTTCTGGATTCAAATGGGCTCACCGAAAGAAACTTTGTTCCTTCCTCAGTTCTCGAGATTACTAAGTAGCGAGGACCACAACACTCGACTACTTCCTTTACATGAACTTTTGGTTTGTTTTTGTTTTGAGTTTTGGAACTCATGGCGATGATATCCTCCACCATTGCAGATGTCTCCGATGGCATGCTCACATCCTGGGCACCACCCCGGCTTAGGTGAGAGTCCTGGCCTGGACCTTGCTCATCCTAGGGTCTCACCTCCCAATGTATAGACAGAGGGACCCAATCGCCTTCAGGAGTGCATCAGCTCATGCAATGGCCCCTCCCCGGGACTGACCTTTATCAGCGGATACGTACACAGATCCTACATGATAACCAGGGGCTGGGACTTACGCGATTACCCAGTCACCCCTTGCGTCACCCCATCCTCCAACCGCGCGTAGGTTATCCGTCAGACTGTGTACAGGGAGGTAACAGGTGGGAGGTCAAACACAAAAGTGGACCAAAGTTGATTGGGCGTTTGGCATGTGCCCTCTCACCTCTTGGAGGAGCCCAATCGAGAGTATGGCTCGGGGCCCCGGGTACGCCAAACCCGTACCTACCGTAGTAGGAGCCCCTGGGGGAGTTTGATTTCGGAGTCCTCTTCTCCTAGATGAGTTGTCGACCAAGACTACCGAGCCTCATCTACCCGTTTGGAATGTTCTTTGCTTCCCCTCACCTCTTGCCTACCAGTAGTCGACAGAGCACTTAGTAGGCCGTCTGGTTCAGGTACTGAGCCCCTCCGCCACGACAAGGCGACACTCCTTCGGAGGGGATTTCAGAGACTATTTACAAAAAGTTCAACATATAAATTTCACTTATCCTGAAAATATCTTAAATATATGGTACTTTTAAAATTGTAAGACTTTTTGAGAAAATGATCTTAAACATATGGTATTTTTAAAATGGGAAAGGCGGATAGTACGGGCCAGCGGGTAGTATGGACCACTTAGTGTTTCTCAGATTTACCACTAGGTAGCAGACGCATACACTGTCAAGGTTACGCCTCCTTTATCGCTCCATTTTGTTATAGAAGTTGGTTGATGTAATTGCTTTGTTTTGGCTGCCACAATATATTGTTTGTTTTCGTGTGGTTAGGTTGCTGCTGCGCGTAACTTTTGTGATCATTGTTTGCTGTTAAAGGCAAGGAGTCAAATTACCAAACTAGTATTAACGTTCAGCTGGACTAATGTACATCATACTGCGGCAATGTAATTCCGGTTGCTCAAGCCGTTTTCGTTTTTCAACATGTTTAAGTGCACAATGTTGGTCGGGTAGTATGGGCCAAACAAAAATTGGGTAGTATGGGCTACCTAAGTAGATTGTAAATTTCTTTTTAGGACGCGATGCTAAAGTTCAAGAAGAAGCCTGAAGGTGAGGGTCGTGGAGAGTGGAAAGAGGATGCTATGAAACAGGTAGTTTCATGCGTCTTAGAGGGTCAAATGACTACAAGAACTGCAGCCGATAGTTTTAAGGTTCCTAGAACTACACTTCAAAGAAAAATATGTCTTAAGAAACCAGCAAACCAATGTGAAACTTCAGATGGACTTTTCAAACCAATATTTGAAGAAGATTTTGTATAAATATTACTAGAGCATGAGAGATATGGATTCTATGTTGAAAAGAAAAATAAGAAACTTGAAGACTGCATTATGTGTGGGGAGAGTTTTGAAGAAAACTGGACCCAGTGCAAACCATGTGAGGGGTGGGCTCATGAACTTTGTGCGGTAATTGAAGACCCTTTGTATTATTATTGTGATTACTGTAAAAACAATAACTGTTCGATAAAGCTTAGTTAAACCCTTATTCTTTTTTATGAAAATTATGATCTGATTTTCGTGATAATTTTTGTTCACAAAAAAACATAATTTATATTTGTGTGAACACAAATGACTTTTGTCAATTAAATTTTTACTTTTTTATTTTGAATCGCTTCATATATAAATAAATAAACATTCTGTATGTTATTTTACCCCAAAAGTGTTTAATTTAAGTTAAAATCCTCTCTTTTTTTGCATGGCCCATACTACCGGACCCTTTCTCTGGCCACCAAATATAAGCCCTTTTTAAAACTTCAATGTGTGTGTATATCTCTTGACTATCATAACTTTTTTAAATCATATACATAAAGGAAGTGTTCAAAGAAACGCTTTAATGTATCTGTGACCTTTTTTGTGCAAAATCAAACATATTATAAACGTTTTTCCTTAGGGGACCCATACTATCCGCCGTTCCCCTAAGCCTTTTTGAGAAAATGAACATTTTGAAAAAAAGTTCCATGTAAAACGTAATATGAGGCTGAGTATTTTCTTGAAAATCTTTGTCACATTCTAGGAAAATGCAGAACTATATACAAAGTCCAGTATTTAACCAACGTTTTGTTTTTGTTATATTGTTCACACGTCCCCCTCCCCATCCACACACGGACGTTTTTTCTAAAAATATCCTTTTACATTCAGGAATTCTCAAATGATGTATTTTCAACGAAATCTGCTATCGAAAATGTTGGTTGGAATACTTTCTCTAAATACGTATTAGAGAAAGTATCTTTGTTTTTATTCAGGGAAGCTTTTAACGTGTATTTTTTATTGAGGGGAGCTCATAACGTGTATTTCCATCCGAATGCCAGCCATACGTTACGGTACGTATTTAAAGTGTTGAATAGCAGTTACAATACTAACGGATCACTACCTAAATTACTAATACACGCATAAATACACGATTGCTGAACTAGTTACATTTATGCAATGTTGGCACTACTGCCCTTGCGCAGGGCGTCGTATTTTCGGTTGGCAATAACCCCTCCATCGCTTCCGGTAGCCGACCAGCAACAAACCTGCGCATGCGCCAGTACTGTTCCGCGTAGATGGCTAGGTACAAAGGCCCTACCCACAGATTATACCTACTACAAAGGCCCTACTGGGCCCTACCTTTACCGAAATGGTTAGGAACTATAAGTGGGAACTGTACAATAATGACATTGTGTCCCTACCACGTCCTTGTCCCAGCCTGTTATGTGTAGGGGAACCAACTTTAAGGGTACCTACCAATAAGTAAGGGTATTATACATAACTGGAAGTTATTTCCGGTCGGCTGGAGACAGATGTGGTCCAATACTGCAGTGGTGCAGCCCAAGTCTCCTCGCTTTATCTGATGCACAAACCTAAGCTTATATGAACGTGAATCATAAACATATTAAGAACGCAGCTCGCGTGCTTTGGATAAGCATTTTTCAGTGTAGTCTTATGCTATGCATTTGCAGCATACACAAGTGGCATCTACAAGTTAACTTGGAAATCATGTCGGGCCAAATGCGTACCATTTTTTCAACTTTGTCAGCTTTCTTGTTCACAGGAGGTTAGGCTACTATCTATTCATTCTAAGGTTGATCCGCGCGAAACTGAACCCAGGTGGCCAGTTCACAGTTATAATGTATCCTTCCGCCATTCGCGCCAGAAATACTGTCACAGCCATGTGGTGAGTGCATGCGTAACAGAAAGGATACGATCCCTTATTCCGTCAATTTAAAGAGTGACTAACATGTAACTAGAGACGATAAGATTGATAGTCACAACAAAATAAACGATGCACATGTCATAATTATTGATTTTCTTTGCGAGCACTGTTTATACTGGTACTCGAAACACCGGCGAACTCAGAAGTTAATCTCACTACTTCTTTGACGGGAACAGTTGGATATTTCTCACACAACCTATAATACACGTTAAATAATATTGTTTTTTCACCACTAGTCAATGGTTTTCCCGCCTTATGCTTTGCATAAGTCGACGAAGACGCAAGAGCAAATTCACCGCGGCCGTCCGCCATGATTCTAAATAGCAACTGCTGGCTGTAAACAATACTCGGATATCAGGTTATTACACGAGTTGCATGTTGGGATTTGTAGCTCTGTTTATCAGTATACATCAGCGTTAATTAACCTCTTAGGTATTTGTGTAGAATATTGCGTCATTTAACGATAGATTCATTCTAAAACTCAGATTACTAGCATGGGACTACTTCAGTGCAGGCATTGCTACCATGTTGTACCACGGTGCACTGGTCACATGGGTTTGTTTTGACGCGGACAAACCTAAGACTGAACCTAGTATAGGTATATAGTGAGTGAGTTGTTAGTATGATTATAATTCAATCCCTCAAGAAGATTAAACACAATTTAAAACATCGCTAATTTAGCAGTATTCGCTTCTCATCTAGGTTGACAGACCCCATCACGCATACTCGTTCCATGTTTGTTGTCCTTGCGCCTTTATTTTCCTCTGAAAGAAATCCACCAATTGTTTCCATTATCACTTTTCCAATAATCGATTTCGCCTGCATTTCATAGCATCCTCTTCCTCATTATCATACCTGGTTCTTGGCTGACCACCCGCTTCCAGGTTTTCACTCTCTCTGCTCCCCGACAGCCTAGACAGTGAATTGTAAGTGCTAAGGTGTGGAAGTCCAGCATAAGGGGAGGGTAATCAGGTAAAGGGGAAAAAATAAAAAACGTGTAAAAATGGAGGGCGGCCGTGTTCCAGGCATGGGCTTCGCTAGGATGGGGGGAGGGGGGCCATGGTTCCAGGCTCTGCAAGAGACAATATCGACTCCAAACAACGCTCCTGAGGTAATTACAACTTTATATTTCACTTTTATCAATACTTTAATACGGAGCTGCAGGTCTTAACTACAGACAAAATAATCTTGCCTAAACTACTTTTGGCCCTTAGGAGTTGCGTTTAGAGTTGATATTAGAACTTTTGGAGCCTATGACCCTTTTTACAACGCTTTCTTTTATAATAATATCACTCCATCTTGCCACTATAGCGCATCCGCGGAGGCGAGTGCAAAGCTAATGGAGGGATTGAAATCCGTTAGACTGAGAAGTTTTTACCTTTGGCTTTTTCCAATAAATAAGTTCTTGTTCTTGTACCCGTTCACTTTATTTGTATCAAATTTCTTATATATCACCCGTTATTTAACCCAATTTTCCCCCTGATCCTGGATCATTGGGGTTTAGTTTCACCGATTCTACGGCCACGTTTTGCTGTTTAAGGCTCTCAATCTCTCGGCAACACTTTGCGGCTTAAGGCCTTATCACTCTACAACGGGTTTTATTAGTCATATTGGCAGCGAGAGGGAGCAAACGACACCTGGAGAAGGTCAAGGGAGTAGGTTGTCCGCAATCTTAATGTAGGTACCTACAGTTGTAGTAGCATCGTTTTTTCAGTTATAAAGTCGTGCAGATTTGAAACTTTAGGTACCTATCTACCTGTTTTATGTGGAGCTAGTGCACATTTCTACTTTCGGTCTGTATTTCTTCTATGAAATGGATTTAACCAGTGAATTTGTGCATATTTATAATTTTGCTGCAAAGTGAGGGGGGGGGGGGGGAGCACTTACATCATGTTCCGCTAAATACTGAGCATTAAATGAGAGAAACATGATGGTATTTGCATATGGAACGTAGAAATGTGTACTATATGAACAGGATGATGTGATATCAGACAGCCATCTACTTCTACTAGCTCAACACTTGAATATATTATATATACACATACTATTTATTTACCGAATTGAGTGATGTTAACTTGTATAATTTAGATCGTTTGCAAACATTATTTAATTTTGTTTAATCAAATTGAACTGATGCATAGTCTTCTTGGTTTTGATTTGGAATTGTACATTACTTTTAGATCCCCATCTTCGCTTCGCCTGCGGCACCTGGACCTACGACGCCGCCTTCTCGAACAACTTCGCCTCCTTCTTCTTGAACAACTTCTCCTTCTTCTTGAACAACTTCTCCTCCTTCTTCTTGAACAACTTCTTCTCCTTCGAGAACATCTTCTTCTTCTCCGACAGGCAGAATTTACAATTTTAAGATCTTTTAATGCCTTTATCATCTTTTTCCTTTCCACTCCGGACATATTTATCCATAGGTTGTCCTCGTTTGGATTATTCACAAGAGTTTCTCTCATATTTGTTAACGCTCTTAGCAAAACTTGTTTTTGCTGAACAGTTCTGGATTTATTTTGTTTGAGTTCAGGCTTACCCATGTTCAAAATTTTGATTCCAAATAGTATTCACGAGAAGAATTTTGCACGTAGTTGAAAATCAGATCTGGTTGTTGATTAAATAATATTTAAATTTGCCGTGACGATGGCTCATTGTTTAGTATATGTTTCAAATGAATAACGGCGAGCAAAAATGAATAAATCGTCTGGAGGGGGGGGGGGTCTAACGTGTAAAAATTCAACTACCTAAAACATTGTGCATTTATAATATAACTGACAATGTACACATAGCTTCAGTAATATTCACTGCACGAATGAATGAATGAAAATGTTTTTTGGGCATGTTGTTGAACATGCCCTGGCTGTTCAGGGACACCCCTCTTCCGCCTATACTCAATTCACTCTTAGGTTTGTCCGCGTCAAAACAAAGCCATGTGACCACTGTACCGTGGTACAACACGGTAGTAATGCGTGCAGAGAAGTAGTCCCATATTAGTAATCTGAATTTTAGAATGAATTTATCCTTAAATGATATAATATTCCATACAAAGACTTAAGAGGTTAATTAACGCTGATGTAAACTGATAAACAGAGCTAAAAGTCCCAACATGCAACGCGTGGAAGTTACCTGACATTCGAGTATTGACAGAGTATTGTTTACAGCCAGCAGTTTCTATTTAGGATCATGGCGGACGGCAGCGGTGAATTTGTACTTGCGTCTTCGCCGACTTAATATGTGAAGCATAAGGCGGGCAAACCATTGGCTAGTGGTAAAAAAACAATAGTGTTGAACGCATATTATAAGTTCTGTGAGAAATATCCAACTGTTCCCTTCAAAGAAAGCAGTGAAATAAACTGAATTCGCCGGTGTTTCTAATACCAGTATAAACAGTGCTCGTAAAGAAAATGCTGAAACGGGAAAAGTGGTTACACCCGGGAAAAAAGAAAGCGTGTCAATTACGCCATGCAAGAATGTGACGATTTTGTTAAAACCGAATTCGTGTAACTGCACAATTTCTTGTTTAAAACTGAACCGCTAACAATTGACAAAGTGCTACAATAGGTTTATTTTGTTGTTACTATCAATCTTAACGCCTTTAACCTCTAGTTACATGTTATTCACTCTTAAAATTGACGGAACAAGGGATTGGTCCTTTCTATTCCGTATGGCATGCATTCACCACGTGGTTGTGCTGTGACAGTATTTCTGGCGCGAATGGCGGAAGGATACATTATAACTGTGCACTGGCCACCTGGGTTCAGTTTCGCGCGGATCAACCTTAGAGTGAATACAGTATAGTAATATAGTTTTTGACGGTCGTGTGGCGGATTTCAGTGGCGTGTGCGTATATGTTTGTGTGTTGGTGTTGTGGTTTTTATGTGGGTGATGATGGTATGTTTGGTCATCCCTAGCTGCGTGGCTCGTCTTCTACCCGCGAAGAAAGAGTTTTTATGCTAGATTTTTTGTCAAATCTGTGTGTCTGCTGCAACGGCTCGTCGGTAACTTTTATATGTTGGTGCCTGTGTGTTTATGTGTTTGTTTTTAAATTTTGTGTATTTGTGTTTATTGTGTGTTTAGATGTTTTGGAAGTGTTTTAGATGTGCTTGTAGTCTGTCTTGTTCCTGTTGCTCGTATTTGTCGTATACGCCAATTAGTGTTATGAGAGGAGGATTTTTGTCTTTTTCTGTTTGTGTTATTGTTTTCATTTTTTGCACAGTGTTGATGAGTGTTCTTCTGTATTGTTTGGTGTGTGCATTATGGATGTATTTTATCATGAGTTGGGCTATGTGTGTATCTATGGGTATTGTGTGTGTGTAGTTGTATAGTGTTTTTGTCTTAAATGAGGGTAATAGTTTATGTGCAGTTCTGAGGCACCTCCTCTCGAAGGATTTGATTTTGTCCATTACTTCCGTCGTGATCAGTGGCATGGTGGCTACGGCTGCATAAGTCAGTTGCGGTCTTATAATTGCGTTGTACAGTTTTCGTAATATTTGTGGCGTGAGTCCTCGTCCGTTTAGTCGTGCTAAGTAGGTTAGTGTGGAGTGGACAGGTCGTGTTTTGTTAAGTAGTCGCGTGTAGTGTGTCTTGATTTTCAGTTGGTTATGAATGTGTATACCCAGATACTTTATGATCGTTTTGCATGGTATTTGTTGTTTGTTGAAGGTGAGGGTGGCTGTTTTATATGAGTGTTTCATGATTTTCCTTATCACAATGGCTTGTGTTTTTTCTGTGTTTATGCTGATTCGCCAGTTTTGAGCCCATTTGAGGAAGGTGCGGAGTTGTTTTTCGAGCTTTCCTCTGGCTCCAATCAGCGTGGCGTGTGTGCTCCAATACGCAGTGCACGAATGAGATGCAATATGTGATTTTTATGACGAATATCTCCTTCCAACTTCAATGAGATAAAAAGTAGTCCACGTTACTAGTAAACAACGAAGGTTTGGAAATCAACAATTTTGGTCAAATCAATTTCAGAATCAGGCAATTAGTGCTTTATTATTTGTTTGTAACGTGCAGGAAAGTCAACTGAATGTTCCTAGCTAAGCTGTCGATCAGAAAGTTGTGTTCCTATCATTAGCGAACTGATACATTTATTGTCCTACGTACATATTAACAATGGCGTATACAACATGGTTTTATGCTTATATAACTAAGTCAAGTGAAAGTTAGGACGAGTGCATTGCTCATATTCCAATAAAGTGACGTGTGGCCAGGACCTTTCCTCAGTCCTCGTAACTTCCATTTCATGCTGCAACCCCCGGGAGAATATATATTCTAAAAGCTAATTTGTTATTTTACAGGGTTCCATCCATTGCAAATGATGTTGAATCCAGTTTTGCTTTCCCTATCACTTATTTACCCTCTGTCAAAAAAAAAAAAAAAAAAATAGGATTGGGATTTCACAGGAAGTACGAATTTTGAGATTCCCTCATGCAAAAAAAGTAATTTTAGTTGCGCATATATTCGTGGTACCTAATGTAACGAAACGTTGAATAAATAACTGACCCGATATTCAAGTTCGTCATGTTGCACGTGCTACAATTTTGCAAGAGTTACCTATAACGTGAATATCTTGTTTAAATACCAAAATTGGTTCCTATTTAGGTCCAGCGTCTTCCAATGATGCCATACAAAGATACTCAACCTCCTCCCCCCCTACCCCCCCCCCCCCACACACACACACAAATAACGTTTACATGGAACAGTTTCGTTATTTTTATTTTCTCAAAAATTGTTATAACGATTTTGATTAAAATGCCTTACTTTAAGATATTTGTGAAAATTAAAATGTAGATATATAATCTAAATTAAAAGCAAATTAGAAACTAAAAGCTCCACTTATCTTATTAATATTGCAAGATGCTGAACCAGACGCAGATACAGGTGGGGTGCTAGGGGACCAAGCCCCCTGTCATATCCTACTTTATTGCTATAAATGCTATATGCGTGTTACCCAGATAGCCAGGCGCAGATACAGCTGGGGTGCCAGGGGACCAAGCCCCCCCCCGTCATATCCTACTTTATTGCTATAAATGCTATATGTGTGTTACCCAGATAGCCAGGCGCAGATACAGGTGGGGTGCCAGGGGACCAAGCCCCCCCCCGTCATATCCTACTTTATTCCTATAAATGCTATATGTGTGTTACCCAGATAGCCAGGCGCAGATACAGGTGGGGTGCCAGGGGACCAAGCCCCCCCCCCCCGTCATATCCTACTTTATTGCTATAAATGCTATATGTGTGTTACCCAGATAGCCAGGCGCAGATACAGGTGGGGTGCCAGGGGACCAACACCCCCCCCCCTGTCATATCCTACTTTATTGCTATAAATGCTATATGTGTGATGTGTGTTACCCAGATAGCCAGGCGCAGATACAGGTGGGGTGCCAGGGGACCAACCCCCCCCCTGTCATATCCTACTTTATTGCTATAAATGCTATATGTGTGTTACCCAGATAGCCAGGCGCAGATACAGGTCGGGTGCCAGGGGACCAAGCCCCCCCCCCCGTCATATCCTACTTTATTGCTATAAATGCTATATGTGTGTTACCCAGATAGCCAGGCGCAGATACAGGTGGGGTGCCAGGGGACCAACCCCCCCCCCTGTCATATCCTAGTTTATTGCTATAAATGCTATATGTGTGTTACCCAGATAGCCAGGCGCAGATACAGGTCGGGTGCCAGGGGACCAAGCCCCCCCCCCCGTCATATCCTACTTTATTGCTATAAATGCTATATGTGTGTTACCCAAATAGTCAGGCGCAGATACAGGTGGGGTGCCAGGGGACCAAGCCCCCCCGTCATATCCTACTTTATTGCTATAAATGCTATATGTGTGTTACCCAGATAGTCAGGCGCAGATACAGGTGGGGTGCCAGGGGACCAAGCCCCCCCCCCCGTCATATCCTACTTTATTGCTATAAATGCTTATGTGTGTTACCCAGATAGCCAGGCGCAGATACAGGTGGGGTGCCAGGGGACCAAGCCCCCCCCCGTCATATCCTACTTTATTCCTATAAATGCTATATGTGTGTTACCCAGATAGCCAGGCGCAGATACAGGTGGGGAGCCAGGGGGACAGAGCCCCCCCCTGTCATATCCTACTTTATTGCTATAAATGCTATATGTGTGTTACCCAGATAGCCAGGCGCAGATACAGGTGGGGTGCCAGGGGGACCAAGCCCCCCCCCCCCCGTCATATCCTACTTTATTGCTATAAATGCTATATGTGTGTTACCCAGATAGCCAGGCGCAGATACAGGTGGGGTGACAGGGGACCAAGCGCCCCCCCCCCCTGTCATATCCTAGTTTATTGCTATAAATGCTATATGTGTGTTACCCAGATAGCCAGGCGCAGATACAGGTCGGGTGCCAGGGGACCAAGCCCCCCCCCGTCATATCCTACTTTATTGCTATAAATGCTATATGTGTGGTACCCAGATAGTCAGGCGCAGATATAGGTGGGGTGCCAGGGGACCAAGCCCCCCCCCCCGTCATATCCTACTTTATTGCTATAAATGCTATATGTGTGTTACCCAGATAGTCAGGCGCAGATACAGGTGGGGTGCCAGGGGACCAAGCCCCCCCCCGTCATATCCTACTTTATTGCTATAAATGCTTATGTGTGTTACCCAGATAGCCAGGCGCAGATACAGGTGGGGTGCCAGTGGACCAAGCCCCCCCCCCCGTCATATCCTACTTTATTGCTATAAATGCTATATGTGTGTTACCCAGATAGCCAGGCGCAGATACAGGTCGGGTGCCGGGGGGACCAAGCCCCCCCCCCGTCATATCCTACTTTATTGCTATAAATGCTATATGTGTGTTACCCAGATAGCCAGGCGCAGATACAGGTGGGGTGCCAGGGGGACCAAGCCCCCCCCCCCTGTCATATCCTACTTTATTGCTATAAATGCTATATGTGTGTTACCCAGATAGCCAGGCGCAGATACAGGTGGGGTGCCAGGGGGACCAAGCCCCCCCCCCGTCATATCCTACTTTATTGCTATAAATGCTATATGTGTGTTACCCAGATAGCCAGGCGCAGATACAGGTGGGGTGCCAGGGGGACCAAGCCCCCCCCCTGTCATATCCTACTTTATTGCTATAAATGCTATATGTGTGTTACCCAGATAGCCAGGCGCAGATACAGGTGGGGTGCCAGGGGGACCAAGCCCCCCCCCCGTCATATCCTACTTTATTGCTATAAATGCTATATGTGTGTTACCCAGATAGCCAGGCGCAGATACAGGTGGGGTGCCAGGGGACCAAGCCCCCCCCTGTCATATCCTACTTTATTGCTATAAATGCTATATGTGTGTTACCCAGATAGCCAGGCGCAGATACAGGTGGGGTGACAGGGGACCAAGCCCCCCCCTGTCATATCCTAGTTTATTGCTATAAATGCTATATGTGTGTTACCCAGATAGCCAGGCGCAGATACAGGTCGGGTGCCAGGGGACCAAGCCCCCCCCCGTCATATCCTACTTTATTGCTATAAATGCTATATGTGTGGTACCCAGATAGTCAGGCGCAGATATAGGTGGGGTGCCAGGGGGACCAAGCCCCCCCCCTGTCATATCCTACTTTATTGCTATAAATGCTATATGTGTGTTACCCAGATAGCCAGGCGCAGATACAGGTGGGGTGCCAGGGGGACCAAGCCCCCCCCCGTCATATCCTACTTTATTGCTATAAATGCTATATGTGTGTTACCCAGATAGCCAGGCGCAGATACAGGTGGGGTGCCAGGGGACCAAGCCCCCCCCTGTCATATCCTACTTTATTGCTATAAATGCTATATGTGTGTTACCCAGATAGCCAGGCGCAGATACAGGTGGGGTGACAGGGGACCAAGCCCCCCCCCTGTCATATCCTAGTTTATTGCTATAAATGCTATATGTGTGTTACCCAGATAGCCAGGCGCAGATACAGGTCGGGTGCCAGGGGACCAAGCCCCCCCCCGTCATATCCTACTTTATTGCTATAAATGCTATATGTGTGGTACCCAGATAGTCAGGCGCAGATATAGGTGGGGTGCCAGGGGACCAAGCCCCCCCCCCCGTCATATCCTACTTTATTGCTATAAATGCTATATGTGTGTTACCCAGATAGTCAGGCGCAGATACAGGTGGGGTGCCAGGGGACCAAGCCCCCCCCCCCGTCATATCCTACTTTATTGCTATAAATGCTTATGTGTGTTACCCAGATAGCCAGGCGCAGATACAGGTGGGGTGCCAGTGGACCAAGCCCCCCCCCCGTCATATCCTACTTTATTGCTATAAATGCTATATGTGTGTTACCCAGATAGCCAGGCGCAGATACAGGTCGGGTGCCGGGGGGACCAAGCCCCCCCCCGTCATATCCTACTTTATTGCTATAAATGCTATATGTGTGTTACCCAGATAGCCAGGCGCAGATACAGGTGGGGTGCCAGGGGGACCAAGCCCCCCCCCCTGTCATATCCTACTTTATTGCTATAAATGCTATATGTGTGTTACCCAGATAGCCAGGCGCAGATACAGGTGGGGTGCCAGGGGGACCAAGCCCCCCCCCGTCATATCCTACTTTATTGCTATAAATGCTATATGTGTGTTACCCAGATAGCCAGGCGCAGATACAGGTGGGGTGCCAGGGGGACCAAGCCCCCCCCCTGTCATATCCTACTTTATTGCTATAAATGCTATATGTGTGTTATCCAGATAGCCAGGCGCAGATACAGGTGGGGTGCCAGGGGGACCAAGCCCCCCCCCCGTCATATCCTACTTTATTGCTATAAATGCTATATGTGTGTTACCCAGATAGCCAGGCGCAGATACAGGTGGGGTGCCAGGGGACCAAGCCCCCCCCTGTCATATCCTACTTTATTGCTATAAATGCTATATGTGTGTTACCCAGATAGCCAGGCGCAGATACAGGTGGGGTGACAGGGGACCAAGCCCCCCCCCCTGTCATATCCTAGTTTATTGCTATAAATGCTATATGTGTGTTACCCAGATAGCCAGGCGCAGATACAGGTCGGGTGCCAGGGGACCAAGCCCCCCCCCCCCGTCATATCCTACTTTATTGCTGTAAATGCTATATGTGTGTTACCCAGATAGCCAGGCGCAGATATAGGTGGGGTGCCAGGGGGACCAAGCCCCCCCCCTGTCATATCCTACTTTATTGCTATAAATGCTATATGTGTGTTACCCAGATAGCCAGGCGCAGATACAGGTGGGGTGCCAGGGGGACCAAGCCCCCCCCCTGTCATATCCTACTTTATTGCTATAAATGCTATATGTGTGTTACCCAGATAGCCAGGCGCAGATACAGGTGGTGTGCCAGGGGGACCAAGCCCCCCCCTGTCATATCCTACTTTATTGCTATAAATGCTATATGTGTGTTACCCAGATAGCCAGGCGCAGATACAGGTGGGGTGCCAGGGGGACCAAGCCCCCCCCCTGTCATATCCTAGTTTATTGCTATAAATGCTATACGTGTGTTACCCAGATAGCCAGGCGCAGATACAGATGGGGTGCCAGGGGGACCAAGCGCCCCCTGTCATATCCTACTTTATTACTATAAATGCTATATGTGTGTTACCCAGATAGCCAGGCGCAGATACAGGTCGGGTGCCGGGGGGACCAAGCCCCCCCCCCCCCGTCATATCCTACTTTATTGCTATAAATGCTATATGTGTGTTACCCAGATAGCCAGGCGCAGATACAGGTGGGGTGCAAGGGGACCAAGCCCGCCCCCCTGTCATATCCTAGTTTATTGCTATAAATGCTATATGTGTGTTACCCAGATAGCCAGGCGCAGATACAGGTCGGGTGCCAGGGGACCAAGCCCCCCCCCCCGTCATATCCTACTTTATTGCTCTAAATGCTTATGTGTGTTACCCAGATAGCCAGGCGCAGATACAGGTGGGGTACCAGGGGACC
Organism: Tenodera sinensis; assembly: GCA_030765045.1. NCBI lineage: Eukaryota > Metazoa > Arthropoda > Insecta > Mantodea > Mantidae > Tenodera > Tenodera sinensis. Next base: position 201,068,817 of record CM060964.1, on the reverse strand, counting down.
AAGCCCCCCCCGTCATATCCTACTTTATTGCTTAAATGCTATATGTGTGTTACCCAGATAGCCAGGCGCAGATACAGGTGGGGTGCCAGGGGGACCAAGCCCCCCCCCGTCATATCCTAGTTTATTGCTATAAATGCTATATGTGTGTTACCCAGATAGCCAGGCGCAGATACAGGTGGGGTGACAGGGGACCAAGCCCCCACCCCTGTCATATCCTAGTTTATTGCTATAAATGCTATATGTGTGTTACCCAGATAGCCAGGCGCAGATACAGGTCGGGTGCCAGGGGACCAAGCCCCCCCCCCCCCCGTCATATCCTACTTTATTGCTATAAATGCTATATGTGTGTTACCCAGATAGTCAGGCGCAGATATAGGTGGGGTGCCAGGGGACCAAGCCCCCCCCCCGTCATATCCTACTTTATTGCTATAAATGCTATATGTGTGTTACCCAGATAGCCAGGCGCAGATACAGGTGGGGTGCCAGCGGACCAAGCCCCCCCCCCGTCATATCCTACTTTATTGCTATAAATGCTTATGTGTGTTACCCAGATAGCCAGGCGCAGATACAGGTGGGGTGGCAGGGGACCAAGCCCCCCCCCCCGTCATATCCTACTTTATTGCTATAAATGCTATATGTGTGTTACCCAGATAGCCAGGCGCAGATACAGGTGGGGTGCCAGTGGGACCAAGCCCCCCCCCCTGTCATTTCCTACTTTATTGCTATAAATGCTATATGTGTGTTACCCAGATAGCCAGGCGCAGATACAGGTGGGGTGCCAGGGGGACCAAGCCCCCCCCTGTCATATCCTACTTTATTGCTATAAATGCTATATGTGTGTTACCCAGATAGCCAGGCGCAGATACAGGTGGGGTGCCAGGGGGACCAAGCCCCCCCCCTGTCATATCCTACTTTATTGCTATAAATTCTATATGTGTGTTACCCAGATAGCCAGGCGCAGATACAGGTGGGGTGCCAGGGGGACCAAGCCCCCCCTGTCATATCCTACTTTATTGCTATAAATGCTATATGTGTGTTACCCAGATAGCCAGGCGCAGATACAGGTGGGGTGCCAGGGGGACCAAGCCCCCCCCCCTGTCATATCCTACTTTATTGCTATAAATGCTGTATGTGTGTTACCCAGATAGCCAGGCGCAGATACAGGTCGGGTGCCAGGGGGACCAAGCCCCCCCTGTCATATCCTACTTTATTGCTATAAATGCTATATGTGTGTTACCCAGATAGCCAGGCGCAGATACAGGTGGGGTGCCAGGGGGACCAAGCCCCCCCCGTCATATCCTACTTTATTGCTATAAATGCTATATGTGTGTTACCCAGATAGCCAGGCGCAGATACAGGTGGGGTGACAGGGGACCAAGCCCCCCCCCCTGCCATATCCTAGTTTATTGCTATAAATGCTATATTATTTTTACCCAGATAGCCAGGCGCAGATACAGGTCGGGTGCCAGGGGACCAAGCCCCCCCCGTCATATCCTACTTTATTGCTATAAATGCTATATGTGTGTTACCCAGATAGTCAGGCGCAGATATAGGTGGGGTGCCAGGGGACCAAGCCCCCCCCCCGTCATATCCTACTTTATTGCTATAAATGCTATATGTGTGTTACCCAGATAGTCAGGCGCAGATACAGGTGGGGTGCCAGGGGACCAAGCCCCCCCCCCCCCCGTCATATCCTACTTTATTGCTATAAATGCTTATGTGTGTTACCCAGATAGCCAGGCGCAGATACAGGTGGGGTGCCAGGGGACCAAGCCCCCCCCCGTCATATCCTACTTTATTGCTATAAATGCTATATGTGTGTTACCCAGATAGCCAGGCGCAGATATAGGTGGGGTGCCAGGGGGACCAAGCCCCCCCCCTGTCATATCCTACTTTATTGCTATAAATGCTATATGTGTGTTACCCAGATAGCCAGGCGCAGATACAGGTGGGGTGCCAGGGGGACCAAGCCCCCCCCTGTCATATCCTACTTTATTGCTATAAATGCTATATGTGTGTTACCCAGATAGCCAGGCGCAGATACAGGTGGGGTGCCAGGGGGACCAAGCCCCCCCCTGTCATATCCTACTTTATTGCTATAAATGCTATATGTGTGTTACCCAGATAGCCAGGCGCAGAAACAGGTCGGGTGCCGGGGGGACCAAGCCCCCCCCCGTCATATCCTACTTTATTGCTATAAATGCTATATGTGTGTTACCCAGATAGCCAGGCGCAGATACAGGTGGGGTGCCAGGGGGACCAAGCCCCCCCCCCTGTGATATCCTACTTTATTGCTATAAATGCTATATGTGTGTTACCCAGATAGCCAGGCGCAGATACAGGTGGGGTGCCAGGGGGACCAAGCCCCCCCCTGTCATATCCTACTTTATTGCTATAAATGCTATATGTGTGTTACCCAGATAGCCAGGCGCAGATACAGGTCGGGTACCAGGGGGACCAAGCCCCCCCTGTCATTGCCTACTTTATTGCTATAAATGCTATATGTGTGTTACCCAGATAGCCAGGCGCAGATACAGGTCGGGTGCCGGGGGGACCAAGCCCCCCCCGCCGTCATATCCTACTTTATTGCTATAAATGCTATATGTGTGTTACTCAGATAGCCAGGCGCAGATACAGGTGGGGTGCCAGGGGGACCAAGCCCCCCCCTGTCATATCCTACTTTATTGCTATAAATGCTATATGTGTGTTACCCAGATAGCCAGGCGCAGATACAGGTGGGGTGCCAGGGGGACCAAGCCCCCCCCCTGTCATATCCTACTTTATTGCTATAAATGCTATATGTGTGTTACCCAGATAGCCAGGCGCAGATACAGGTGGGGTGCCAGGGGGACCAAGCCCCCCCCTGTCATATCCTACTTTATTGCTATAAATGCTATATGTGTGTTACCCAGATAGCCAGGCGCAGATACAGGTGGGGTGCCAGGGGGACCAAGCCCCCCCTGTCATATCCTACTTCATTGCTATAAATGCTATATGTGTGTTACCCAGATAGCCAGGCGCAGAAACAGGTCGGGTGCCGGGGGGACCAAGCCCCCCCCCGTCATATCCTACTTTATTGCTATAAATGCTATATGTGTGTTACCCAGATAGCCAGGCGCAGATACAGGTGGGGTGCCAGGGGGACCAAGCCCCCCCCCTGTCATATCCTACTTTATTGCTATAAATGCTATATGTGTGTTACCCAGATAGCCAGGCGCAGATACAGGTGGGGTGCCAGGGGGACCAAGCCCCCCCCCCTGTCATATCCTACTTTATTGCTATAAATGCTATATGTGTGTTACCCAGATAGCCAGGCGCAGATACAGGTCGGGTACCAGGGGAACCAAGCCCCCCCTGTCATTGCCTACTTTATTGCTATAAATGCTATATGTGTGTTACCCAGATAGCCAGGCGCAGATACAGGTGGGGTGCCAGGGGGACCAAGCCCCCCCCCCCCGTCATATCCTACTTTATTGCTATAAATGCTATATGTGTGTTACCCAGATAGCCAGGCGCAGATACAGGTGGGGTGCCAGGGGGACCAAGCCCCCCCCTGTCATATCCTACTTTATTGCTATAAATGCTATATGAGTGTTACCCAGATAGCCAGGCGCAGATACAGGTCGGGTGCCTGGGGGACCAAGCCCCCCCCCCCCGTCATATCCTACTTTATTGCTATAAATGCTATATGTGTGTTATCCAGATAGCCAGGTGCAGATACAGGTGGGGTGCCAGGGGGACCAAGCCCCCCCCCTGTCATATCCTACTTTATTGCTATAAATGCTATATGTGTGTTACCCAGATAGCCAGGCGCAGATACAGGTGGGGTGCCAGGGGGACCAAGCCCCCCCCCCTGTCATATCCTACTTTATTGCTATAAATGCTATATGTGTGTTACCCAGATAGCCAGGCGCAGATACAGGTGGGGTGCCAGGGGGACCAAGCCCCCCCTGTCATATCCTACTTTATTGCTATAAATGCTATATGTGTGTTACCCAGATAGCCAGGCGCAGATACAGGTCGGGTGCCGGGGGGACCAAGCCCCCCCCCCTGTCATATCCTACTTTATTGCTATAAATGCTATATGTGTGTTACCCAGATAGCCAGGCGCAGATACAGGTGGGGTGCCAGGGGGACCAAGCCCCCCCCTGTCATATCCTACTTTATTGCTATAAATGCTATATGTGTGTTACCCAGATAGCCAGGCGCAGATACAGGTCGGGTACCAGGGGGACCAAGCCCCCCCTGTCATTGCCTACTTTATTGCTATAAATGCTATATGTGTGTTACCCAGATAGCCAGGCGCAGATACAGGTCGGGTGCCGGGGGGACCAAGCCCCCCCCCGCCGTCATATCCTACTTTATTGCTATAAATGCTATATGTGTGTTACCCAGATAGCCAGGCGCAGATACAGGTGGGGTGCCAGGGGGACCAAGCCCCCCCCTGTCATATCCTACTTTATTGCTATAAATGCTATATGTGTGTTACCCAGATAGCCAGGCGCAGATACAGGTGGGGTGCCAGGGGGACCAAGCCCCCCCCCCGTCATATCCTACTTTATTGCTATAAATGCTATATGTGTGTTACCCAGATAGCCAGGCGCAGATACAGGTGGGGTGCCAGGGGGACCAAGCCCCCCCCTGTCATATCCTACTTTATTGCTATAAATGCTATATGTGTGTTACCCAGATAGCCAGGCGCAGATACAGGTCGGGTGCCAGGGGGACCAAGCCCCCCCCCCGTCATATCCTACTTTATTGCTATAAATGCTATATGTGTGTTATCCAGATAGCCAGGTGCAGATACAGGTGGGGTGCCAGGGGGACCAAGCCCCCCCCCTGTCATATCCTACTTTATTGCTATAAATGCTATATGTGTGTTACCCAGATAGCCAGGCGCAGATACAGGTGGGGTGCCAGGGGGACCAAGCCCCCCCCTGTCATATCCTACTTTATTGCTATAAATGCTATATGTGTGTTACCCAGATAGCCAGGCGTAGATACAGGTGGGGTGCCAGGGGGACCAAGCCCCCCCTGTCATATCCTACTTTATTGCTATAAATGCTATATGTGTGTTACCCAGATAGCCAGGCGCAGATACAGGTCGGGTGCCGGGGGGACCAAGCCCCCCCCCCGTCATATCCTACTTTATTGCTATAAATGCTATATGTGTGTTACCCAGATAGCCAGGCGCAGATACAGGTGGGGTGCCAGGGGGTCCAAGCCCCCCCTGTCATATCCTACTTTATTGCTATAAATGCTATATGTGTGTTACCCAGATAGCCAGGCGCAGATACAGGTGGGGTGCCAGGAGGAGCAAGCCCCCCCCCCCTGTCATATCCTACTTTATTGCTATAAATGCTATATGTGTGTTACCCAGATAGCCAGGCGCAGATACAGGTCGGGTGCCAGGGGGACCAAGCCCCCCCCCCCTGTCATATCCTACTTTATTGCTATAAATGCTATATGTGTGTTACCCAGATAGCCAGGCGCAGATACAGTTCGGGTGCCGGGGGGACCAAGCCCCCCCCCCGTCATATCCTACTTTATTGCTATAAATGCTATATGTGTGTTACCCAGATAGCCAGGCGCAGATACAGGTGGGGTGCCAGGGGGACCAAGCCCCCCCCCCTGTCATATCCTACTTTATTGCTATAAATGCTATATGTGTGTTACCCAGATAGCCAGGCGCAGATACAGGTGTTGTGCCAGGGGGACCAAGCCCCCCCCCCCGTCATATCCTACTTTATTGCTATAAATGCTATATGTGTGTTACCCAGATAGCCAGGCGCAGATACAGGTGGGGTGCCAGGGGGACCAAGCCCCCCCCCCCCTGTCATATCCTACTTTATTGCTATAAATGCTATATGTGTTTTACCTGATCATCATGCAAAAATGGCCAAACTGATTTCTATGAAAATTGGTATATATACTAACTTTGATAGTTGGTCCCACCATTGAGGTGGAAGGTTTCTAATGTTGCCCAAATTGAATAAATCAAAATAACTTGCATTTTTTGGGAATTTTTGCAAAAATATTCCTTAGCAAATGTTTTTAAACACAATGTTAAGTTTTGTAGTAAGCAACATTTCGATTGGATGAGTATTTAACGAGCTATGGGGGTTCGTGTAACAGTAACGATCTGAGGTGGCAGTAGGCCGGAACCGGGCCCCCCACCCCTACCGCGCCTGTGTGGTTGAACTGTAGTCTGAGAAGTCCTCTTTGTGATCGTAACGCACAACAGATAGACAAAAGAAACATGTACCTTAGATTGGTTTCAATGTTCAAATACTTGGCACTTTTCTCCTGTTATTAGTGTTTACTTTTCTATTATGTGCATACAATAAATAACTAATTGAGCGAGATGCTAACGTGTGATGCTCGCTTTCGGGAGGTCGTAGGTTCGACTCCTGCGGCCGACCATCCTAACACATAGGTTTTCCAGGGAAACCAGGCGAATACTGGGAAGCATAACTACATTCCCCGGATTACAATGCAGTGTTTCAGGGGCACAAGTGTTAGCGATGGTGCAGTTAGCGCTGCCGAGTGCCGCATTTGAACACTTACTACGTTTCCATGGCGAATTTAACACTATTGAGTACATTCCCACTTCCGCGTTTTCATGTTAAATTTAATCCGGAAAAAGAACTCAATACATATCGTATTCGCCATGGAAACGTAATTGTTATGCAGTTCTGAACGGGAGGGTACCATTATAGTTATCAGGCCTAAGGGGCGGGGAAGGGGGGAGGAGGAGGGCTGGAGACGACGAACCCTGGTACCGAGATGAAGACAACCACAGGTTAGGGAACCTCACAATGGCTCATTGCTCGACCAGGTTCCCTCGCGCTCGTAGAACACCCTCATTCCATGCCAAACTCTCTATCTCCCCTCACCTCATACTTCCTCCCTTAGGGCCATAGGTACTATAAGCCTGGCTTCCATGCCAATCTCTCTATCTCCCCTCACCTCATCCTTCCCCCCTTAGGGCTATAGGTACATAAGCCTGGCTTCCGTGCCAAACCCTCTATCTGTCTCCCCTCACCTAATCCTTCCTCCCTTAGGGCTATAGGTACTATAAGCCTGGCTTCCATGCCAATCTCTCTATCTCCCCTCACCTCATCCTTCCTCCCTTAGGGCCATAGATACTATAAGCCTGGCTTCCATGCCAAACCCTCTATCTATCTCCCCTCACCTCATCCTTCTTCCCTTAGGGCCATAGGTATTATAAGCCTGGCTTCCATGCCAATCTCTCTATCTCCCCTCACCTCATCCTTCCTCCCTTAGAGCCATAAGTACAATAAGCTTGGCTTCCATGCCAAACCCTCTATCTGTCTCCCCTCAGCTCATCCTTCCTCCCTTAGGGCCATAAGTCTTGGCTTCCATGCCAAACCCTCTATCTCGCCTTACCTCATCCTTCCTCCCTTAGGGCTATAGGTACATAAGCCTGGCTTCCATGCTGAACCCTCTATCTCTTATTCCTATTTCTAATAATCTTTTTTCTAGCTTGCAACCACAGAGAGCTCTAGCAGCTGTTTCATGGTATGGTGGCCTTGAATAATTTCTACAGTGAAAAGTGTAACATGCACAACATGAATCTAACATGCTGTAGCTGGTAAGAGGAACATGAACTTAAAACTTGGCCAAGGCTTCTTTTTTGTTCCAGGGGCCATGAATGTTTCCTGTCAGCTGTGAACATCCCCATTTGAATAAATGTATTTCAGCTTTTTTGTTGTGGTTATTGCTACTGATGGGTGTGAACCAGCCTTTACATTACATTACAGTGTTAATTCCATAACCTTTTGGAGGGGGCAATCCCTAGTAGAGATCACTCATGGTCGATTATACCTTTCAAGCTTGCAATGAATACCATTACAATTCTGTGTATCACAGAACAAAATGAAACTTTATGAGTTGTTAGGTTTAATGACAGTTCTGATAGTAATCGTAGATATCTCATCTGCATGGTTTTCAATTCTTTACACTTCTGCATTTGCAGTGATACAAATTCCATTTACACATCATAGTTTGTATTTCTTTAATGATTTGTTTCCACATTATCTGCATTTTCATTAACCTAGAAATTGGTGTCACCTGGTCCAGATAATCACAGTTCTTGTGTAGTTTTAAAAATTAAATTTATTTGAATAAAATGTACTTCTTAAATGACTAATGAGCAGAACATAAATATCACTTAGTTGGAATTGAAATTTATTGAGGACCTATCAAAAAACAACAGATACATTTTGTATGGCTCCTAATTGGATCGCTATCCTTATACAAGTGCAGCAGTCGTTAAATATACAACTTTTACTTTTACTATCAGCTTGACTTGTGTCCAGATCAACCGTCCTTTATGTGTTTATCTTCCACACAAATGTACATACTATTTGTTTCCAATATTCTTATTGGCTTAATTTCCCAGTATTATTTATGACTTACTTTTACATTACTAATTGCTTATTTAATTTTTGTATTTTTTTGTTAATAACTATATCTAACTCTAAATTTTAACCTTACCTCCACTTTATTGACTTTCTTTCCCACCTTGATTAGTGATTAAAGTTTACCATTATTCACTTTATTGCTATAGCTTATCACTCATTATGTCCCTCTCTTACCCCTTTCACCACCTTATCCCGCTTGCTTTGTCTTGTAACTCATAACTCATGTTATACATCCTTTCAATACATAGTTAAAGGACACATCAGATTTACATATAAATATTTGTATTAGGTATATTAATTTATACACTTCTAAACTTTTTGTATAGAATCTTACATTTTCATCAAGCAGTTATTCTCTCAGATTCCAGGGCAGCAATTACAGCAATTACTTCCAAGTTGTCACCAAAAAATCAAACAATTATAGAATGTTGGAAAATCCTTACCCATCTAACAGCACTTCAATGGGAGGACAGGGAAACAGGTTTTACATAGTATGTGGCTAGATTAAAATGGGAGAAGTTGTTGTTGTAGTGTTTAACGCCCGCTTTTACTACTACGGCAATGCAGGCGGTGACACTGATGATACATGGAATGAAGATGGAGCACCGGTGGAATGAGATGGCGGGGGAAACCGGAGCACCCGGAGAAAACCCGCCCTGACGCCGCTTCGTCCACCACGAATACCACATGTGGGTCCCTGGGATCGAACCCGGGCCGCCTAGGTGGTAGGCGAGCGCGCTAACCGCTCGGCCACGGCGCCGCCAATGGGAGAAGGGTGCCCTGGAAAAGCCAGTATGATTTTGGAAACATCTTAACTTAAATAAGTGGATTTCAGATATGAATATGTGTTAATATACAGGAAGCCAAAACAGAAAGGGGAAGATGGTGATCAGTGTCGCGTGATATGGAGGAGAGTGATTAAGTGAAATGGTCCGGGGTTGAAAGGAGGGAGGGAAACAAAAGTTTAGGGATAAAGCAAAGTAGGTATTACAAGTGAAACTGAAGTGAGGAAAAGAATGTGGAAGTGAAAGAGATAAGCGGAAAGTAAATCTGTGAGGTGTAGGAAAGTATTAGTAAACGATCATGAAACATAAGAAAAAAAAGGAGAAATTAAATATTAGGTTGGAATGGGTTATTTAAAATAGTAATCAGCTTAGGAAAAGGAAAGTATAAGAGAATTTGGTGAAAATAAGTGAATTAAAAGACAAATGACAGGTTTGAGTAAGGCTAATAAATTGTAGCTGAATAATAAATAGCATGGGTTGTGCTCTACATCAAGGGTAGAGAACCTCAGAGGTTTGTCCAATGACAGAAGAGCTAGGGAGCTCAAGTTCATGGACAGCCCAACAGGTATATGTTCTAGTATTCAATAAATTCATTCATTCAAACAGCACTTCAAAAACACCTAGTCTTCCAATGGATACCAGCTCACTGTGAACAAAACTGATTTTCTTTCAAAAAAAAGGATACCAGCAGTGTACAGAAATCTATAGTTAATCTACCATTTTATGTAACAGCTAAAAGATTAGTCAACTTTGAATTAAAAAAATGTAGCAAAATATTGCTATGAAAATCCAAAAAATAAAAGATGGGAACTACCAAACATTCAAACAGTAATTCCTGAGTATCCTCGAAAAACAGCAGTTGCAACCTTCAGGTTGATTACAGGACATGATTGTCTGGAAAAACATTTGAATAGAATTGGGATATATTCTTGACCACTCTGTCCTCTATGTGATCTGCAAGAGGAAATGGACCGAGACCACCTTCAAATATGCCCAGCCACTTCTAGCGCCCTTCCAATCCATCAGAGAGCAAGAGGATTAGTGACTTCATTGTCAGAAATACAGCATTAGCCAACAGCAACAACACTTCTAAACTACATATTCTTTTATCAATTGAGGAGTGTTTTTTCAAAACCGATAGATGCAAAATTTTACGAAATTGAGTTATATATAGTATCGGCCTAATTTTCACCTTCTGCATCGTTCTGTGAAATCAGATTTTGCAAAATTCTATTCTTGTCCTGTATAGAAGGTGGGGAATATTATCAGTTTTTTTCAAAACTCGATAGATACACTTGCTCAGTTAAAGCAAAGGTTGATAGATGCAATTTTATGATTTTATTATACAGAGTGTAGCAACCTAAATTCTATGAAATGCATGTTGGAATTGACTGCCATCTCACTGTTGCAATTCTTGGAATTCTCAATCATTTCTGCAAGCCTGGTTACACTGCTGCATCGTTGGCAATAACTGCGAACCCAGGTTGTGCGCTTGGATTTCACATTCATTTCTGCAAGATTTTTTTCTTACATTTATGTCCCACCTTTAAGTGCAGAGGTCATATCGGTGGCCTTGCCTATTGACAATGGTGTTGCTCATTTAACAGTGGGTTTTTCGGTCTTTTGGGGTTTTTATATGTTGAATTCACACACATTCACACTTTCATTCATACTTCCAGACTCAGGGAAGGATGAAGAATAATCTTGGTTGGAGAAAACTTCCTACCCCCCTACCGGGAATCGAACTTGAGACCTCTTGCACAGCAGGCAGGTGCTTCTACAAGCTTTGTTATACTTATATGGCATTTTTATTCCTAGTTGAGACACTGCACTGTACTATGCACCATGGACAGGAGCTCAGATTGTGAAACTGTACCAGTCGTAGAATGCGCGAGAGGTAGGAATTGCAAAAACAAGGAAAGGAAATCAAAATGCAAGTCAAGGAAAGCTCATACTCCAGAAATTAAATGTTCACGTGGTCTTGAGTGCACTCCACAAAATACTAAAACTAAAGCTTCCAAGGAATCACAGGGGTGTCAAAAGATGGATTATCTCTACTGGCTAGAAAATTTCACTTATCTGGGAATGCGCCAAAGGAAACCAGAGGAGGTAACAGAACAGCAATATTACAGAAGGGCATTACTGCTGCTATAAAGCAAGACATTAAGAAGTACAGATGTAGAGAAAGCCACTATGGAAGAGCAAACTCAAGAAGATATTTACCTCCAGAACTTAATATCAGAAAAATGTGGACCAACTTAGTACAGATGTAGAGAAAGCCACTATGGAAGAGCAAACTCAAGAAGATATTTACCTCCAGAACTTAATATCAGAAAAATGTGGACCAACTTCTGCAACGAAAGAAGATTAGAAATCTACCAGTCTGCTCATTGTCAAAATATAAAAACATATTTTACAACTTCTTCAATATTTCATTCCGTACAGCACACATGCTCAATGGGACTGATGAAGATTAAGACAGAGTCAGATGTGAAAAAGAGAAACGAACTAAGAATCATGTATAGATTGCACAAGCACTAATAAAGGTGAAAGCTTACTTATTCATATTGTTTGAAATTTATTTGTGTGTATTCAGTGTTTGTTATATAAATAAAACAAAATATATTGTTATTGTGAATGTAGCAGTACTTAGTTTCCAAGTTTATACCTAATAAAATAATCCTTATAAACATTAATATGTTGGTTGTATAGTACATTATGTGTTATAAAGAGGTGAAAATAAATAAACAAATAATAAATGCATTAATAAAAAGCAACAAAAACAATAAATGACAAAAATAACGAAATTTCATGTCTTAATTTCTCGCTTATAGTCGGGTGATGTAACTGCCACATTGTAAAACTGGTGCCCGTTAAGAAAACAGTTACATGAAAGCCATGAATGCTAATGGCTTCATTGCCAGATGCAAGGCACTAGAAAATAACATTTCTCGCTTATGCAGAAAAGTTATCAGCATCTATCGGTTTTTGAAAAAACTCTGCATTTTCAAACCCCAAATTTGCACCTGTTAGACTATGCTTATTTGTTTCTTTTCACATTCAATGAGACAGAACCAGGAAGAAGAATTGAATAATTAATACAGTTGCTGTGCTAACCAATTAGTATTGCCAATAAATAGAAAAAAACCATTTTCCTCAGAAACGCATTTTGTGCATCTATTGAGTTTTGAGAAAACGCTCCTCAATTTTAATGTACATTTGTTATTTTTATTTGTTTGTATCTCTAGTTAACTTATTGAATAGTTGTTGCCCCATACTTTTTACATCTAAATTGTTTAAACCTCCAGTGGTTGATCTAAAATACTCATTATTATTTCTTAAATTAACATTTATGAACATTGCCATTTTTTGTTCATCTTTATCTAATACAATATTTTTTATACTTACATATGTATACATACAGGGAACAGTAAAAATCTTGAATTTTTAAAAATTGCTTTGCAAAAGTGCTGTTTATTTTTACTAATATTCTAAGTGCTTCCATAACATAAATATATTTTTCATGTCTATTTCTGTGTCACATGGCAAGTAATCTCTAATTTCTTTGTATTTTGGATCCCTCTATTTCTTAACATCACCTCCCTGTTCTCCAGCCATCCTTCTTTTCCAGCCTCCCATATCATCAATACCCTATTCTGTTCTTTCCTTCTCCTTATCAAATAAATGAATTTCTCTCCCATTCTCTCCCATTACCTACCCATTTATACAGGTTACAAACTACATCTTCTTCACTTCCATAGACTTATGTATACTTCTCTTGGGAATTGCTTCAATAAGTTTGCTGCTCATTGACCACATAACCTCAACCCCATTGACTCTTAGGGTTGGTTGTATTGTCATATCTTCTTGTGGCTCCCACATTCCCCTCCTTCCCCTCTTCTCTTGTTCTGTCTCCTACTTCACTGTCACCTTCTGTTGTAGCTTTCTCCGTCTTTTCCTTTCTTTCTGCTACACCTTCTGCAGTTTTGTCACTTATTTGTTATGTGGACTCTGCATCCATCAACTTGAATATCACTTACCTAATACTTTACTTCTTATTTACAAGATGCGTTTGTTGTTTGAGTTCCTCTCTTTTGGAAAAACAGTGAAGTTTACATACACAAGTAAAGCTTCACTTTGCATGCAAAATTTACTGGAACAAGTTTCATAGTGTTGTCTCCAACATCAACATAGACTCACTGCCTGTGGCTTCTAGATAATGTTCCTGTTCTGTCAACAATTGAATGTAACAGTCCCAAATTCAATAATTTTACCTTGCTTGATTTGTTAATTTGATTTTATATATGTGATTAACTCTCATAGATTTTTGCATAAAAATTGTTGTTGTATTAGGTAGTTGTTTATATAATATGTTTATTCTATTTATAATTCAGTGTAATAGAAATGTTACATTTATATAGGGTAAAAACAGCTCTGTCCAAAATTATAAGTATTTGAAATGTCATGGATATATAACGTAAGTAACTATTTCAAATTGTATGTACACAGAGTAAGTCAGAACAACACAGAATAATTTTATGGAATGATTTAAGTGATATATTTGAATACTTTCTTATCAGGAATGTATGTTTGTAAACATCTTGTAATCGAGCTAGAGGATATTAATATTTTTCAATCACCACTTTGGGTTAGATGAAATTCTGTCATGCAGATCCTTGTTCCTCCTTTGGCATTGGAATATCATTTATAATTTGTTTTCTTTGCATTTTGGAATATTACTTACATTCTATTATTATCGTTGCTTAGTGTATCACCATTAATCTAAAACCTGCATTTTATTACTTGAATGGTAAGGGATTCTGTTGTATATTATGCAGCAATTTGTGACTTTTTGGTTGGATTATCAATATCAGCTATTAGTGTAACTAAAGTGCTCCATTTACTGGAAGGAGTTTCAGCTGTATAGGCTATTATAAAAATGTTCTACTTAAGAGAACTAGCAGATATGCATTATGTTTATAGTGTTACTTGTAGAAATGGGAAAAGGGCACAAGATCTTTATGCTGAGCTTTACCCAAGGAGACATTTGCCTCATCACAGCATCTGTACTGTATACATCAATGATTGCAAGAAACATGAACTTTCCCATGGGCGTCGCGAAGGGGGCCAAGGGGGGCTGCAGCCCCCCTGGAAATTGGTCAACTTAATGTGCGATCAATTACTGACTATTAAACTACTATTTTAATTTTGGTGTAAAGATCAATTTTATTTAGCACAAATTAATATGGTTATATGCAACAAATATTATAAATTTTGACAATAAAATTATGAATTAATATTATCTGATTGCAAATTTCAAACATGTGGCCCCCCTGGAAAAATGTCTGTCAATACTCATGCACAGTATCATTACTGCTGTTTGCTATGTGAAATTGTAAAGGAGTTTGTTCAAAGCACAATATTTCATGATTTGGATTTCATTGATTGTACAACTGAGAAATTCCATAAAATACATCTTTCCAGAGCAAAACCCTATGGATTGTGTTATTTAAATATTCAACTATTAATTCCTCTGCACCTGTATGCTCAGATACAGCAACTCCCCGATTAATGTAGAACAGAACAACTACACTGTACTGGATGATGAGGACATCAAGGTTTGGGGTACAACAAGTTTTGGACAGGGCACTTAGCACCCAAGGCTGTATCTTTATATTGTATCTAATGAGACACTCCGAAGGAGGGAGGGGTGAAGTGAGAGGAGAGGGTCGGTAGTCCTAGGAGATGCGACAATAGAGGGCAGGGTCAGTACTCCCCTGTGTCAGCTCCCCTTCCTTTCTGTAGGCTCACACGTCCCACTAGAGATCCCAGAACTTGGAGACTGCCACCAATCTGGAGGATGAACATTTACATAGAGTATACTTTTTCCCTGCCATGCAGTGCTAAGTCTCCTGCCCACACAACCTTGAAACAACCAGCCAGATGAAAGATGAAGTGAAATGGAAGGACAGAAATTTGGGGAATGCAATTACACTGGCCAAAATGAATTAATATATTCAAGAATGCAAATCAGTCTTTCTTATGTATTTTGATCCCCCAAGCATGAATGTTATTTTTTTTTGTAGCACTCTCAGTTTTAAAAATACTCCATTATATAAGAATGGTTATAAAAAAGCAATTACATAGATTTCTTAAGAATCACCCAATAAAGTTTTGCTACATCTGTGGGGAGCACTAGTAAATCATGTGACACCCGTAGTGAAGAAATGGTATGATTATTTTGGGTGCAAGTTAGGTTATCAGCACAAATTGCCTGTGTGAACTGTTCATCTCATCTTAATGGTTGGGTGAAGAGAAAAGGTAAAGCTGCAAAGGCTTTCATTATGCCAATGATATGGAGGGAACCAACCAATCATGTAGATGATTGTTATTCTTTGTCATGGAAGACTTATTATGTCACTGAAAAGACATGAATGTACTATTTCATGCTACCAGTGGCATAGAAACTATTCGTTGATGGCTCCGAAACTAGCCTCAAGCGGTACTCCTTCACATAGCAATGTATGTCATCATGTTCTCATAGCTTATGCCACTAAAGTGAAGGAAACATACAGCAGTGTAAATCTGTTCTTGACCAAAATTTAATACAACATTCACTAATGGTAAATTGGTGCTGACTTCAAAGCAATTGGGATACTTACAGGATTACAGTCTGGTTATTATTATTACTATGATAATAATAGTGATAGTGATTATTATAACAACAGTGTTGATATAATAATGATTATAATGATAATGATGATAATGATGGTGATGATGATAATGATGGTGATCGTGATGATGATGATGGTGATGGTGATGGTGGTGGTGGTGATGATGATGACGATGATGGTGATGGTGATGATGATGGTGATGATGATGATGATGATGATGATGATGATGATGATGATGATGATGATGATGATGATGATGATAAACAACAACTTTATTGTAGTGAATAGACTCTTATAAGAGCATGTGACACTGTCAATCGTATCTACAATTCTAATACCTACACCAGTTACTTACAAAAGTGATTATTTACATACATACACATGTCCATTATAATTCAGTGACAGTGCACAAGCATTTACTTATTAGGAATGATTTTAACACTGGTTTAACTTTTGAGTCTTCAGTGTTGTTAATTGTAGATGGTAACTTATTATACAATATAGACCCTATTTTAGAAAAATGTTTGACCAAAATAATTCACAGGAGTCTATGAGTATATACAAGTATCCAATGAGGGCATAATGGCAGCAATTAATATGCGAGTATGTTTTATAAAATGGCCAATAGTGAGATAGTTTAAAATATTCATACAAGTATCTCAGTTCCTGCCATTATGCTCAAGTTTCATGCAACTATTTATGCTAGACCATATGTCTAAGTTTAAAACATTTATAAAATGCTTTTAGTATTCTATGCCGCATGTTGTCACAGGTGTTCAACATTTTAATCATGTATTTAAATGAAAAGTGCCAGTAACATAATCTTGTATTCTAACCTACCATGGGTGTTTGCTGTAAAGTTATTCTCACAACTACTTGTCTTGCTTTAAAAGATCCTCCTTTTGCATGTTTTCAAATGTATTATGATCTTGTACATCCATACTTCGACTAGGAATGAAATTCTTAAATGTCAAATACAGCAAACTTGCATAAACCACTTGGTCTGCTGCAGTAGTTTCTGACTTCTGTCATGTGTTAAATGCCTTAACTCAGGGGTATTGCAATGTTGAGTTACGGTCAATTTTAACTTTATGTTAATGGGAACATTGTTCAATGAAACAGACTTCCCATAACTTCAATGTTAAATCAGGTTAACATTGAGTTAAAATTTAACATTTTTTGGTGAAACTGGCCCTAAGACTGATGATAAAGTTAGCGTATTCCAGAATATGGTGCAAAGTGAAGCACACTGGATTAATTAAACATTCAATTTATGTACATAAAGTTTAGGTGTTTGTACTTGATGTCAATTCCACTGTCCGCTGTGTAATCTGCGGTATGATCTGACAGACTAACAAACACTGCCATCCCTGATAGCTCAGGGCTTGAGGGCCTAATCCACAAAGTATAGGCAAGATATTGAGGGCCCTAAGCTGCAAAGCATACATAAGAGATATTTTTTATAAACAGAGGAGTGGAGTAGCTGCAGCCAAAGTTGAAGCAAAGTCAAAACATAGCTGAAATAATAAAATCACACAGAGCTAATTGATTTCAGTTCCTCCCTTAGTCTGGCACTCTAATTCCCACAGGGGTGGGTTTCCTTCAGGTTGTCAGGTTTCCTCTGCCATCTCATACCAAGAGATTCAAAAAGTTCTAAACCAGCTGCACTGTGTTTTGTCTGTCTGCATTCTTGGCACTCATTGCTGCCTGCTGCTATCATAGAAAGGTGCAGATGAAACCATACATTTTTAAAACCACTTTTAAAGGCTTTACTTACCAACTTTATAAAAGGAGATGCTGAAACTGGACAGTGTTGTTATCCATATATTTTTGGCACCTCTTTAGGAAACTATCCATCACTCGCCATAGTTCACATTGAGATAGGCTGAAAAGTTCCTGGTAGATTTTTGTTTTAATTCTTCCAGGATATGCAAGTCTGTATTGTACACTTTATGTTTTAAGTTACACCAGAGATAGAAATTGCAGGGGGTTAGGTTGGAGGAATGAGGGGCCCACAAATCTCTCCTGTAATTCTCTCCTTAAACACACTTTCAATAATTGTTCTCATCAAAAGATTGGGCAAATGAGCTATTGCAGAGTCTTGTTGAAAAAAGCCCTGTTCTCTAAAAAAGTGGGGGGGAATTGTATTAATTGTATTGTATTGAGTCAACTGTCGGCTCAAAAAATTGCCCTTAGAACCCTTTCTCCACTAATGGCACATCATACACCAACTTTTTCATTATGAAGGAGTATTTCATGAACAACATTAGGTTTTCTCAGAGCTACAGTAACGATCTCCTTTCATAAAGTTTGTAAGTAAAGTCTTTAAAACCAGTTTTAAAAATGTACGATTTCATGTGCACCTTTCTATGATAGTAGGAGATGGCAATGGGTGCCAAAATAGTGGACAGGCAATACACCCCTCTGCCGGTCTAGAATTTTTTGACTCTCTTGGTATCAGCAGTGCTGCATGTAAGTAATAAAAGTAGGTGTTAAACACCATCAACAACCATCATTCCCACAAATGCAGTGCCCTACACATATCATTTTCTCTATTATGCAATTATTTAGCTATAAAATACCTCCTAATTAAGGAGGCTGCACAGGTCACATTTCAAAGTGGTAACATCCATTCCATATGCAATTCTTAAAATATTCTCAGTTATTTTACTCTTTTTTTAACATTACTATCTTGACACTAACTAAAAATCAAATTCCAAAGTTTATTATGGTTATTTTGATTTTAATTTTGCTGTTTTATAACTAAACACTGCTTTAAGGAAAGTTGTTACAACTATAAATATTAACATAGAAGCTATAACAATAGCACTGAGAATTAGGAGAATGACATCCAGAAGAAAGTATTGATACCAGGGCATGTCCAGGCTGGCAATGTGAATATGAGCTGAACCTTTGTGGCGAATCACATACTCTGCCCAAAATATGGCACGCTCAAGAGGTGATCCTGGTTGATCTTTGAACAGGACTGAAAGCTTCTTCATGTTAACCTTGTACCTAACATTAGGAAAGAAGAAATAAATATATTGTTAGGCTGTTTGATAAAAAAATATGAGAACAATTTATATTTTAAAGGCAAAATCAGTCTTCATGTATATAACAGAAGCTGGTCACTATATTATGGCTATGAAATGTTGTTCTCCTTGCATGACCAGATACAAACAGAAATAACATGTTTCTATTTGAGAAAGGAACAGGTGTAACAAAATTGAGGTATGTATATAACAAGAAACATCTCAAATCGTTCACTTCGCTAAAAATCTGATGTGTTGCACTCACATGACTTTATCTACTCTTGTAGTAACCATTCCTACAAACTCTTATTCCTATATCTTCTTCGTGTTAGTTGACATAAACATTTGTACAAATTATCTTATTGCTTATTTCCCTGTAGGTACAAGGGGAATATTAGAATACAGTAGGCTTTGAATGATAGTCAAATGTTTTAAAGCTTTGAGGTCCCGTTTTCCTTGCATGCTTAACGTATAAAAAAATGGACAACAATGTTCCATTTCACGAAAGTTCTAAGTTTCCTGAAACTAACACAAATAACCAGGAATATGTCCAAAATGGTTCACTCTACAAAAAATGTATTTCAAGATAAATTTTATGTTTTAGCGAGACCTACAATTTTTGTATAGTAAGACTTTGTCTATAACTTATGGTTTATGAGTTATTCAAAAGTCATCCAGAGTAAACAGGACTACATACACTATAGCCAGAAAATTTAAAATATACATTTCATATGTCCTACAAATATCTCAAACATATGGCATTTTAATCAAAATTGTTAGAGCCATTTTCAAGAAAATCAAAGGTTTCAAAAAATTGTCCATATAAAAGGTAGTTTAGGGTGGGGCTATTTGCTTCAAAATCTTCGTGTCGCATTCGTGAAAGATATTAAACTTAAATATCAACTTTGGTTTTTAACCGACTTTTCGTTCTTGAGCTATACTGTTCACACACTGACAGTCAGACAGACAGACAGACAGACACACAAACTGATAGACAGACACAGACACAGACACACACAGACACAGACACAGACACAGACACAGACACAGACACAGACACAGACACAGACACAGACACAGACACAGACACAGACACAGACACAGACACAGACACACACACACACATGAATGCTGTTTTTGTGTTCAGGGGGTCTCAAAACATATATTTCCAGTGAAATCTCGACATCAAATGTCTGGGTGGAGTACAATAGAAAAATTGTAAATGTGCATTTTAATGAGATCTACGTAGATATTTTGTGCAGTAATATTTTGTCTAGACAGTGCTGTGGCTGAGCAGTTAGACCATTTGCTTATCACCAAGGTGGCCTAGGTTCAATTCCAGGAACCCACAAGTGGTATTCCTGGTGGACAAAGCAGTATCTGGGCAGGTTTTCTCTGTATTCTCCAGTCTTCCCCTGCCACTCATTCCACCGACTGCTCCATCATCACCTACATTTCGTATCATCCTCTTCCTCACTCTCATACTGACTACTTCACTCTTTCTGGTACATTTGTTTGCCTGTTTCCCCCACCACTCATTTCACCAACTGGTTCATCATCACCTACATTTCATATCATCCTCTTCCTCACTCTCATACTGACCATTTCACTGTGTCTGGTACATATATTCATGTTTCCCCACCACTCATTCCACCAACTGCTACATCATCACCTACATTTTATATCATCCTCTTCCTCACTCTCATACTGATCACTTTACTCTGTCTGGTACATATGTTTGCCTGTTTCCCACACCACTAATTTCACCAACTGCTCCATCATCACCTATATTTCATATCATCCTCTTTCACACTCTCATATTGACCATTTCACTGTGTCTGGTACATATGTTCATTTGTTTCCCCAACACTCATTCCACCAACTGCTCCATCATCACCTACATTTCATATCATCCTCTTCCTCACTCTCATATTGACCATTTCACTGTGTCTGGTACATATGTTATCTTATATATTTAAACGAGCAATTCTTGTATATATATATATACACACACATATATTTATTCCGCGCAACTTGGAAACGGCTCTAACGATTTCGATCAAATTTTGTATTCAGATAGAGTTTTGCTTTTTAAGTTCATCTATATAGGCGTAATTCCCGAAAAAACGCGATTTTACATAAAAAATAACATTTTTTTATTCCCACTTCTACAGTGCAATTCTTGTATATATATTCCCGGTATTTCAGAAATGGCTCTAAAGATTTGGTTAAATTTTTGTATACCTGTATATTACATTCACAGTGTTTTCTCTACTCATTTTTAGGTAACACATTCACATCTCTTTCTCTACTCAGTCTTCTATAAACAATTTTCCATAAAAAAACATGATTTTGTACCAAAAACATTTTATCCCCACCTTTAAAATAAGTCATAGCATGTTCTGTATGTTTGAAACAGAAGCGCTATTACATTCACACTGTTTTCTCCTCTCACTTTTAGGTAACATATTAACATCTCTTTCACTACTCAGTCTTCTGTAAACAATTTTCCATAAAAAGCATGATTTTGCACTGAAAAACACTTTTATCCCCACTTTTAAAATAAGTCAAACCATGTTCTGTATGTTTGAAACAGAAGTGCTATTACATTCACACTGTTTTCTCCTCTCACTATTAGGTGATATATTCACATCCCTTTCTCTACTCACTCTTCTACAAATAAGTCATGCAATTTTCTGTAAGTTTTAAATAGAGATGTTGCATATTACATTCACAGTGGTTTCTCTACTCACTTTCACTTAACACATTCACATCTCTTTCTCTACTCAGTCTTCTATAAACAACTTTCCATAAAAAACATGATTTTGCACCAAAAGCATTTTATCCCCACTTTTAAAATAAGTCATAGCATGTTCTTTATGTTTGAAACAGAAGTGCTATTACATTCACACTGTTTCCTCCTCTCACTTTTAGGTAACACATTCACATCTTTTTTGTCTACTCACTCTTCTGTAAACAATTTTCCATAAAAAAGTGTGATTTTGCACCGAAAAACACTTTTATCCCCACTTTTAAAATAAGTCAAACCATGTTCTGTATGTTTGAAACAGAAGTGCTATTACATTCACGTTGTTTTCTCCTCTCACTATTAGGTAATACATTCACACCTTCTCTACTCACTCTTCTACAAATAAGTCATGCAATTTTCTGTATGTTTGAAATAGAGATGCTGCATATTACATTCACAGCGGTTTCTCTACTCACTTTTAGGTGGCACATCCACATCTCTTATCTCTACTCACTCTTCTGTAAACAATTTTCCATAAAAAGCGTGATCTTGCACCGAAAAACACTTTTATCCCCACTTTTAAAATAAGTCAAACCATGTTCTGTATGTTTGAAACAGAAGTGCTATTACATTCACACTGTTCTCTCCTCTCACTATTAGGTGATACATTCACACCTCTTTCTCTACTCACTCTTCTACAAATAAGTCATGCAATTTTTTGTATGTTTGAAATAGAGATGCTGCAAATTACATTCACAGTGGTTTTTCTACTTACTTTTAGGAGTCACATTTACATCTCATTCTCTACTCACCCTTCTATAAACAATTTTCCATAAAAAACGTGATTTTGCACCAAAAAACACTTTTATCCCCACTTTCAAAATTACTCATACCATGTTCTGTATGTTTTAAATAGAATTGCTATTACATTCACGTTGTTTTCTGCTTTTCACTATTAGATAACACGTTCACATCTCTTTCTCTATTCACTCTCCTACAAAGAAGTCATGCAATTTTCTGTATTTTTGAAATAGAAATGCTACATATTATATATTCATACTGTTTTCTCTACTCACTCTTAGGTAACACATTCGGATCTCTCTCTACTCACTCTTCTACAAATAAGTCATACAATTTTGTGCATGT
This sequence comes from Tenodera sinensis, assembly GCA_030765045.1. NCBI lineage: Eukaryota > Metazoa > Arthropoda > Insecta > Mantodea > Mantidae > Tenodera > Tenodera sinensis. The sequence continues at coordinate 201,045,984 of CM060964.1, read as the reverse complement.
TTGAAATAGAAATGCTCCATATTACATTCATACTGTTTTCTGTACTTGCTTTTGGGTAACATACTCATAACTGTTTCTCTACTTACTCTTCTAGAAATAAGTCATACAATTTTGTGCATGTTGATTGAGAAATGCTGCATGTTACATTCACAGTGTTTACACTACTCACTTTTAGGTAACATCTTCACATGTCTTTCTCCACTCACTCTTCTACAAACAGTTCATATCATCTATACAACTTGAATGTTTGTATATACCTAACTGTTAATCTTAAAAACCGCTTAACCGATCGCCGCAAAATTCGGCACGTATATGTATTTTTTTTATGGAGAGTTTTTATGGTAACTATTTTACTACACAATATATTACTTTCAAATGGCTTTCTACTCGCTTTTCTTTTACGTAGCGCATTCACGTATGCTCTGTTTGCCCTTCCACATACAATTCATATAATATTCTAGGATTGAAATATAAATGCAGCGTATTACATTCACACGATTTCCTCTACTAATGCTTCCTTTAAGAGACACAATCAGTCTTCTTTTGCTATTCGCCCTTCAACATATAATTCATACAATTTGCTTTATGTTTGAAACAAATACAATGTATTACATTCATACTACTTTCTCTACTCACTTTTGTTTTACGTAACAATTCACATGTTATTCCCTATGGCTTATCAACTTCATACATACCAAGGCCTATACATATCTTATGTTGAAGAGTGATCAAATTCCAAAACAGGTTGACCGATCGCCATGAAAAGTGACATATCTAATTTTTTTCATGGCGAAGGTTTTTATGCAATCCATTTTACCACGCAATGTATTACGTTCACATGGTTTTCTCTACTCCCTTTTCTTTTACATAACATACTACTCCCTCTTCTGCAAACAATCCATACATTTTTACATACACTTGAAATATAAGTGCAACGTATAACATTCACATGGTTTTTCTACTCATTTTTCTTTAGTACAACACAATCACATTTCTTTCACTACTCCCGCTTCGACGAACAATTTGTACAATTTTCTATATGTTTGAAACGTAAATGCGTAGTACATTCACATGGCTTCATCAACCAGCTTTTCTTTCTGTAGTATTTGCTGTTCTTCAACATTGCTTTTGCTTAGTGTCCCTCCGGTGTTTTAATAAAAAATAAAGAAATAATTAAAAAAGTAAAGTAAGCACAATTGATGGCAGGAGTGCGCCGAAAAGCACGATATGGAACAGTTGATGAAACAAATGTTAGCCAAGATGGACATAATGGGAAATGAAATGAATTCCGGAATGCGACAGAGGAAACAAATATGAAAATCGAATTGGAAAAATGTAAACTACGGAATAGAAAATATAGGAACAAAAATGGAAGGCTAATTGAAAATGTAAACTCCAAAACAGAAAAGATGAAGACGGGAATGTCTAATATGAAGATAGATCTATTGGAGAATACTGACGAGCGATTTGCCAGGGTAAAGGAAGCCATGGAAGAACTCACGGAAAGATGAAGGACCTTGGCAAATGTGTTAACGCCCTGGAGTCAATCGCAGCAGCAAAGAACTGAACTCCATAATGAAACAAATGCTCAACGAAAACGTCAAACGGGGTGGATATCTCTGGGGGATTGTTATTTAGTTAAGGTTTTGACTTTCAGTTTATCTAAATAAGTATCTTCTCCAATAAAAAACAAGATTTCACAAAAACAGAGGCGAAAAACGCTGAGCGAAGCTCGGTCGCCCAGGTACTTATTATTATGGTTGAAAGTTGTTAAAAGTGTTCTATTTAACCTTTTCAGTGCGCCAAACCCCAACTCTCAACTCTATATGGTCTTAGAATAACAACTGATTTTATATTAGTGTGTGCAGAAATTGCTTAGTTTCTAATAGCCATAACTAAGCAAGTAATTTAAAAATACAGAAATAAAAAAATACAGGTCTCCTTATTTGATGCCTATTATTCATAAAAAAATTTTGAACCTCCTACAAAAAAGTAGTATTTTACGGGTATGCGATTTGACATGGATTGACCCTTATATGATCTGTTTTTAAATGTTTGAACATTCAGATTTCTTCTTCTTCTTCTTCTTCTTCTTCTTCTTCTTCTTCTTCTTCGTCTTCTTCCTCTTCCGCTTCCTCTCCCTCTCCCTCTTCTTCTTCTTCCTCTTCTTCTTCCTCTTCCGCCTCCTCTCCCTCTCCCTCTTTGTCTTCTTCTTCTTCCTCTTCTACTTCTTCTTCTTCTTCTTCTTCTTCTTCTTCTTCTTCTTCTTCTTCTTCTTCTTCTTCTTCTCGTTATTGTTATTGTCACTGTTATTGTTACTGCTACTGTTACTATTATTGTTATCACCACCACCGCCACCGCTATTACATTATTATTATTATTATTATTATTATTATTATTATTATTATTATTATTATTATTATTGTTATTGTTATTGTTATTGTTATTGTTATTGTTATTGTTATTGTTATTGTTATTGTTATTGTTATTGTTATTGTTATTGTTATTGTTATTGTTATTGTTATTGTTATTGTTATTGTTATTGTTATTGTTATTGTTATTGTTATTGTTATTGTTATTGTTATTGTTATTGTTATTGTTATTGTTATTGTTATTGTTATTGTTATTGTTATTGTTATTGTTATTGTTATTGTTATTGTTATTGTTATTGTTATTGTTATTGTTATTGTTATTGTTATTGTTATTGTTATTGTTATTGTTATTGTTATTGTTATTGTTATTGTTATTGTTATTGTTATTGTTATTGTTATTGTTATTGTTATTGTTATTGTTATTGTTATTGTTATTGTTATTGTTATTGTTATTGTTATTGTTATTGTTATTGTTATTGTTATTGTTATTGTTATTGTTATTGTTATTGTTATTGTTATTGTTATTGTTATTGTTATTGTTATTGTTATTGTTATTGTTATTGTTATTGTTATTGTTATTGTTATTGTTATTGTTATTGTTATTGTTATTGTTATTATTATTGTTATTATTATTATTATTATTATTATTATTATTATTATTATTATTATTATTATTATTATTATTATTATTATTATTATTATTATTATTATTATTATTATTATTATTATTATTATTATTATTATTATTATTATTAATTACTGTTACCGTTACTGTTGTTGTTGTTATTGTTGTTATTTTTGTTATTGTAGTTATTGTTGTTATTGTTGTTATTGTTGTTATTGTTATTATTGTTATTATTATTATTATTATTATTATTATTATTATTATTATTATTATTGTTGTTGTTGTTGTTGTTGTTGTTGTTGTTGTTGTGGATACAAAAGAGGACAGAAATGACCCAGTTATTAATAAAGTAATACAATCCAACTTGCATTTACAAAAGCTGATCAAGGAAAATGGACCAGAACCAGGTAAAATGGTATGCAGTGTAATTAGAAATGGAATTATGGATGATGATGCTGTCCTAATGAGTAGTTCGGAAAACTACATCTACTTGGTTGTAACTGAAGAAGATGGAAAAACACTAAACGATAGAAGTAGCTTGAAAAGAAACTTAGAAAGGGTAATCAAGATGGGTAAACAAAAGGATAGGACAAGAACGGTATGTGCTGTGACAAACAAAATTGATGAAAGGGTAGTACGTGAGATACTGGAAACTACAGGCAGAAAGGAAAAGGTTAAAATTCCAATATATAATCAGAAGGAACAAATGAATAGAATGAGGGGATCGGAAGATGGTGCGATAGAGATTGTGAGGACAAAGAGATCAAGAAATGAAGAGGTAATAATCATAAAACCAATGGAGGCAATGTCGTATGCCGACTTAGTTAAAAATATGAAGAAGGGGGTGAGGACAAATGGAGTAGTCGTACAACAAATAAGTACAACAAAAAGTGGCAATATACAGCTGAAAATTAAGGGAAAGGAAATAAAAAGCCGCCAGGCTTTTAGGAAGCAACTAACAACGAAATTAGATAAAGTTGCAAAGGTTGATTTAAAAACAGGAACAAAGGCGGTCATGATTTTGGACATAGATGAAACAATAGAACAGGAAGATGTGAAAGCAGCCATAATGAGAGAGGTAAAGGAAACCGATGATGAAATCCAAATAAAATTAGCAAGAAAGGTAAATAGAAGGAGATTAAAGTATGCTTTTGCAACGCTTGATAAAGACGCTGCTCAACAGCTCCTAACTAAGAAAAGGATAGAAGAAGGTTGGGACAATTGGAGAGTAAGAGAAGTAGACACTCTACCCAGATGTTATCGCTGCTATAGAGTAGGACACACAGCGAGAGAATGTATAGTGAACCATGAAGAAAAATTATGCTATAAATGTAACCAGCCAGGGCATCAAGTAAAAGAGTGTAAAAATGAACACTTTTGCTACTTATGCAAGATTTGTGGACATAAAGCGGATACAACGCGTTCTCCCACTTTCAGGGAATTAGTAAAAAGGAGAAATATAGAGAAGAGGGGTAGGATACATAACACAGAATAAAAATAATATAAATAAATTTAGATGGAAGCACAAGGGCTACTGATCTCATAGGACAGAAATGCGAGGCAAATAAACGTGATTCTGCAATTATTGCTGAACCCAACAGAAATGTGGTAAAGAATAGCCTAAAATGGGGGACAGATAATTACCAAGACGCAGCTATTTATATTTCACAAGATAAGATAAAAACTCGAAAGAGTGGAGGAGGAAATGGGTATGTATGGATCGAGTCTGACGATGTTGTCTTATATTCATGCTATATATCACCTGCTAAAAATGTGGAAGATTTTCAGTGCTTTATATCTGAAATAAATACTTCTATTCGACAACATAGGGGGGAAAAGCTATTAATAGGAGGAGACTTTAATGCAAAATCATTATCATGGAGCTCACCTTTAGAAGTTAGGAAAGGCAGTATCCTGGCAGAATGGGCAAGTGAAAAAGACTTCATCATTTTAAACGATGGCAAAATACCTACTTTTGACAAAAACGGAGGTACGTCCTTTATAGATGACTCAATATGTATATTGAGTAGACATGTAAGTAACTGGTACGTGAGTGAGGAAGAGAATTTGAGTTACTATAGGAATATCTATATAGAGGTCAAAGATGATAGGAGGGGAGTTCAAAGAAAAAATCAACATAAGGGATGGATATATAAAGAAGAAAAGAAAGAAGAGATACTTGAGAAAGTCGAGGAATTTATAAAGAATCCATATTATACCCATGAGGTACATGAATTAGATCAGGTCTTGGAAAACGTTTGCAACCTAGCACTAAACAGGAAAAGGCCTCATGCCGGATGCAGAAGTACTTATTGATGGAACAACGAAATTGCAGCACTATGGGGAAACTGCACTAAAGCATAGATAAGTTGAACCAGAATAAAGAAGAAGAACCTTACTGATGATGAAAAGGAAACAGCACGAAATAATTATAGGCTCTGCTGGGATTCTCTTAAAAGTGAAATAACAAAGGCCAAAGCTGAAGCATGGAAGCAACTATGCATTGAAGTAGACAATTACATGTAGGGCATTGCTACAAAAAATTTACCGGCAAGCTGGGGCTGAGATCATCAATAGTAGCTACTAATGACGAACAAATGAATATAGCGAGAGGATTGTTCCCTAAATGTAAAATTATAATATGGCCAGAAATGACCGATGTAGGCAACATTCCAGTATGCACGAAAGAAGAAATAAGAGAGGCTGGGCAAAAAGTTAGATCAGGTAAAGCTGCGGGTCCAGATGGTATACCATCGGAAATTATTAAGCTTATTGCAACACGGAAACCTGAACTCCTGACCGACACGATAAACAAACTTATTGTGACAGGGGACTTCCCTAAAAATGGAAAGAAGGACAACTAATTCTTATTGAAAAACCTAGTAAAATAGGATAAAGGAAGTCATACAGGCCTCTATGTCTGCTAAATGTAATTAGTAAAATGTTTGAGCAGATAATTAATAAAAGATTAATTGAAGAGCTAGAGAAAGGACTGTCAGCAAACAAGTTCGGTTTCCGTAAAGGAATGTCTACTATAGACGCAGTGCAGGTAGTTCAAAATATTGCAGAAGAGACAGAGCTAAATGCAAAGAAATATGTAGCATTGGTAACACTTGACGTTAAAAGTGCATTTAATTCAATCCCCTGGAAGTGTATAGTGGATGAGCTAAGACGACGAAATATAGCACCTTATCTCATTAAACATATATGTGGCTATCTACAGAACTGAGTAATCCTGATTGGAGAGAAGAGTACAATGGATATGACCTGCGGAGTACCGCAGGGCTCTGTTCTAGGCCCCACACTGTGGAATGCCTATTATGATGATGTATTGAAGCAAGAGGTCCCAGAAGGAACAACAATTGTGGGATATGCTGACGACTTAGCGCTAGTAATCAGTGGTGATAGCAGAGAGGAGATAAAATACCGGATAGAATGGACTGTAGGAAAAGTAGAATCATGGATGCTGAGGAAAGGTCTGCAGTTAGCTCCACAAAAAACTGAAATAGTTGTCCTTGTAGGGAGAAGAACTGTAAGAGAAATTGAAGTGACTATAGGAATTACACAAATAAAATCTGCGAGAAGCTTAAAATATTTTGGCATCAGAATAACTTTGGTATGGACCCACACATACAAAATGTAATAGCAAAAAGAATGAAAGAAATCGCATCTCTGAGCCGACTGATGACAAACATATGTGGTCCTAGGCCATCTAAAAGACAAATATTGGCTAGTGTTGTCAATTCAATTAAATTATACGGAGCGCCTGTATGGAAAAATTGGATCGATAGAGCCACATACAGGAAGCTGGTTGAAAAACCACAAAGGAAGGTGGCCATAAGAATTGCCAGTGTGTACAGGACCGTTTCCACCAAGCGATTGAAGTTATAGCCGGAACTGTGCCCATACACTTGCTAATTGCAGAGAGAACCTACCAACAAGAGACCAATCGACACCAACAAAAAAGGGTAGCAAGGGAACGTTCCTATGAGAGGTAGCAACAGGAATGGAATGAGGAGCAGGTAACTTCACAATGGACTAAAAGGCTGATTCCGGAAATAAAACCATGGTTACATAGGCCACATGGAGAAGTGGGTTACTATGTAACACAGTTTCTCTCAGGATATGGTTGCTTTAAAAGCTATTTGTACTCCATATAACTGGCACAGGATGACAGATGCCCATACTGTGGTGATACCGACACAACAGAGCATATAGTGCGTGTCTGTCCAAGATGGATCTCTGCTAGACATTCTGTGGAACAACATATAGGTACAGCCATTAATGCAGACAATGTTATAGACTATATGCTTCAAACGAAGGAGCAATGAGAATTGATTTCGAAAATGATTTCTTACACTCCCCAAACAAAATACAACGATGCAAAATAAGATAACTACCTACACCTGGAAACCCAATATGCTGAAACAAGATAAAGAAATTGAGGTAGGCGTCTTTCGATGTTATGTTCTTACGGTTCCGAAAGTCGTCAGCTGCAAGAGGGCCACTTGGTATGGTCAGCAAGACGCCAGCAACGTCCTCACTTAAAAAAGTAGTAGCAGCAGCAGCAGCAGCAGCAGCAGCCGCAGCCGCAGCCGCAGCAGCAGCCGCAGCCGCAGCAGCAGGAGGAGCAGGAGCAGGAGCAGGAGCAGGAGCAGCAGCGGCAGCGGCAGCGGCAGCGGCAGCGGCGGCGGCAGCGGCGGCGGCGGCGGCGGCGGCGGCAGCGGCAGCGGCAGCGGCAGCAGCAGCGGCAGCGGCGGCAGCGGCGGCAGCGGCGGCAGCGGCGGCAGCGGCGGCGGCGGCGGCGGCGGCAGCGGCAGCGGCAGCGGCAGCGGCAGCGGCAGCGGCAGCGGCAGCGGCAGCGGCAGCAGCAGCAGCAGCAGCAGCAGCAGCAGCAGTAGCAGTAGCAGTAGCAGTAGCAGTAGTAGTAGTTTTTTTTTTTCCAAGGGGGAAAAATCCCTCATGGACGTTATTCTAACGAGTTGGACTCTAACCAACTAAAAAACCCCTGTGTGAATCAAATTGATTACTTCTTCTTGGAACTGCACAGGCGGCATTACTTCAAGAAGAGGAGATTCAAGATGGTAGCCATAATCTCAGTGGTCTAAGTAGGTTTTAAATATCACTCATTTCCCGGCGTTTGCGGGATAAAATCTCTCGGGCCAATTTGCTAACCACCTTCCAGTTCTCATTAGATGCTAACATGTGAGAAACTACCCGAGAAGGCGTAAACGTTCCTAGCTTGAACTCTGCTGGTATACGTAAATGTTGCCATCTGACACAATCAAAGAATGTGTGTTCCACTGTGTCAACTTTGCCACAGTAAATACATTCTTCGGTGGCACTTATCCCTAAGCGATATAGATAGGTTTGGAAGCATCCATGACCTGTAAGGAACTGTGTCAAGTAAAAATTCACGCATCCTCTCCGACGTGAATACCAAGGTTTGATGTCTGGTATTAGGCGCTTAGTCCAGTGGGCAGTTCCGTCATCCGAGTCCCATGCTTCCTGCCATTGATCTAATAATTGCTGTCTGGCCTCATCTCTTCTGGCATTGGTCTGCTCTCTTAGGAGTCGCTCTGTAGCCAACAAAGTTATTGGAGGCGTTCTGGCCAGGACCAATAATGCTTTAATAGAGATGGTATGGTATGCGCTTGTTATTCTAATTGCAACCTTTCATTGCACGCTGAGGAGCCGTGTGATGTAAATCTGTCTCTCCAGTGCCTTGCGCCAGATCCCCACTCCATAAAGCAAGATGGATGTAACAACAGAGAAGAGCAGCCTGCGACTGCTTTCTTTAGGGCCTCCAATATTTGGCATAATTCTGCTCAAATGAGCTACAGCCTTGTTTGCCTTTGTGACGGTGGAGCGCACGTGAATACCCATATACATGTTGCGGTCTAGATGAATTCCTAAATATTGCAGGGAATTTTGACTCTGGATCTTTAAAGTGCCAAGCTGAAGGTGGATTGTTTGAAGTTTGCAACCACCTACCAGAATTACCGCTTCAGTCTTATTTGGCGCCAATTCCAATTTCTTGGAAGTCAGGGAACGATCTAGAGTAGCTATAGCGCCATTAGCAGCTAGTTCCAATGAGGCCCCATCTTTAACTATAACGGTCAATGCGAGGTCGTCAGCATATGCTGTAAGAGTGATCTCTGGGGGCATGGGTAATCGCAGGATTCTATCAAAGTAAACGTTCCACAAGGTAGGGCTTAAGACCGAGCCCTGAGGGACACCACATGTCATATACATCGAGCTATAATTGCCCACTAGTAGAAGCCGATCATCTAGGTAGTTTGCCAATAGGTTGTACAAGTATGGAGCTATTTGCCTAGAACTAAGCTCCGATAAAATGCTTCCCCATGGTGCAGAGTTGAAGGCATTTCGGACGTCCAGAGTGATTAGAGCACATTTTGACCTTTGGTAGCGGGGCTGAGAATGGACTTGCTCCGCGAGTTTCTTGACTGTGTCCAGGGCGGAGAGAGTGGAACGTCCTGCTCGAAAGCCGTGTTGTGCATCAGCAAATCCACCTGTTCGCTCAATTTCAGGGACGAGTCGTCCCAGTATAAGTCGTTCAAATACTTTACCTATAACGTTGAGAAAACAGATCGGCCGGTGTTTAGGAGGTTCATGCTCACGATGGGGTTTCTCCAGCAATAAAAGGCACTCAGACCATTCAGACGGGAAAGTGCCAGTCTTCAGGAGGTTGTTAAACACTTCCAAACATCGATTAGGATGTTTCCGGATGATCGTCTTCATTACTGAAGGAATCAGACCGTCCAGTCCTGATGCTCTATTATCTCTAATTTTGGCCAAAGCTTCTGTCAATTCCGTGATGTTCAACAGGGGTATCTCATCTGGGGTCACAGGGTATTTAGCCCAGGAGATAAAAGCATGTGTAGGAAAGAGAGTTCTGGCTATCTCTAGTTGACGGTCATCGGTCAATTGTGTCGGTGGCGATGCTCGGAGTTTCTTGGTAGCAAACTTATAGCCGAAACCCCATAGGTCATTGTCGATTTCATCAATTATGGCCTGCCAAGCATTGCGTTTGGCTTCCTTTATGGCCTCCTTGAGAAGTGTCCGGCTGGCACGGTACTGCTCCAAGCATAGATGTTTACGGTCTTCATCACCTCTCCTATTTGCTCTAACCATTGCTCTTCTCATCTGCAGAGTTTGTCGACGTTTATCAGCAATATCGTTTGACCACCAATATGCAGGCTTGCGAAATGGCCTGGTCGACTTTCGGGGAAACGTGATGTCACAGGCTTGTTGTATAATCCGGGAGAACTGCTGAGCTGTAAGAGTTCTTGTTTCATAAGGAATCAGTAGGCGGCCGACTTCCTCAACCAGTGTGACAATCTTATGTGGCGAAAACCGCCAGCCGATATGCGTGGAGTTGTTCGAAAGAGGAGGACTAGCTACAGCAACATCGAGCAAGATGTATTGATGATAGCTTAGAGTCTCCATTTCCAGAACTTCCCAGTGTAGAATCTTCTGCGAGAGGGTGTGGGTGCTGAAAGTAAGGTCTATAAAGGACGCACTGTCACGTCGGATAAAGGTGGGAGTTGTTCCTCGATTGTGCACAACTAAATCCTCTTCGGCAAGCCATTCAGCCAATACACGGCCTCTGGCGTCTTCAACTGGTGAGCCCCATATGGGTGATTTGGCATTAAAATCGCCACCCACGATAATTCCTTTAGAATGGTGACGCGTGTCTGCGCGTAATTTATAAAGAAAACGATTGAACTCAGCTAGATTGATGTTGGGAGATATATAGCAACCATAAATGAGGAATGAGGGTAGTTCCAGCCAGACAAATCCTGGTCCTGCACTCCTGCTCACTATAGGTAAAGAATTATTGCATAGGCGTATAGCAATATCAACATCACTGTCAGTAAGCCACAGAGTGGGCTCGGTTTTGAGTCGGTTAGGCTCTGCCATGATAAGGATGTCACTATTAGTTTCTGATGCCACATGACAAAGTAAGTCCATGGCCTCGCGGCCACGGTCGATGTTAGTTTGTAATACCCGGATAATATTTGGCGGTTTAGCAGCAGTATGAAACTGTACCGTTTTGGGGGCCACATTCTGTGGGTCAGGCATCAGTTGGGAAGATGTCATGGTGACATACGGAGACGTTGGGCCCGAGCAACATTCACCAGCTTGCGATACTTGGGACAACGTTGTGTACCCACTCTAAGTCCCGGAATACCACACATTAGGCAATAGGGGCCGGAGGTACAGCTCACGGCTAAGTGACCTTCTTTTCCACAGTTGAGACAAGCATTTCTTCTATCAGGGCCGTTGCAGGTATGTGCACAATGTCCAAACCCTTGACAGTGGAAACATCGTGGAATAAAAACCCGTTCCTGGACCTTGCAATGACACCAACCAATGCGCACAGATCCTAACTGAGTGAGGCAGCGTCCCATTTCCAAAGGTAAGACAACCGTAGCTATCTGTCCTTCGGTCATGGTTGGTCTAAGAGATGTTACCTTCACGTCTGCGGCATTTATTCCCAAAGCCTGAGAAATATATGTCTGAACTTCTTCTGTAGTGGTAATAGCATCAATGTCATGGATGTGAAGTATTTGTTCCGTTCGTCGGGAGCAGCGCACTGTCGTATCTTTAAGGGAGTGTGCAATGGCCTTCCTCAGTGGTTCAGCCTTGTCAGCTCCCCCAGTAACCGTGAGAAGTAATTCTCCACCACCACGGGTCTTGCGAATTCGTTGCACCTCTACGCCAACATCCTCCAATTTGATATTATTTTTAACGTCCTTCAGAAGTTCAGCATATGTTCGGTTTCCAGGATTTATAATAATCGCTCCTGTGTCCGGCCGTGAGGCTGTCGGGGCTGATTTAGAATAGGGTCTTCCTTTCCCATCGGTATTTACCGTTTTCCGAGGTCGAGGGACGTGCAAGTATACTGAGATATCAGTGTCTACAAAGGCATATTCCAGTAACTTCCTAGTCATAAGGACATCACACCCAGTCGGTAGAGGAAGACGGATCTTTTGTCTCCCATGTTTGTATGCCAAGGCACACAAACATTTAAAGCGCTCTTTTAACAGTTGAAGAGCGTCTCCTTTCTCTAGCGATGTAGCCACAGAGAGCTTGAAGAGGTAGCGTTCCGTGCTAGTAGTAGTAGTAGTGGAAGTAGTAATGGTGTTAGTAGTAGTGGCAGTGGTAGTGGCAGTGGCGGTGTCGGTGGCGGTGGTTGTGGCGGTGGCAGTAGCGGTGGCGGTGTCGGTGGCTGTGGCGGTGGCAATGGTAGTGGCAGTGGTAGTGGCAATGACAGAGGCATTGTAGTGGCATGGCAGTAGCAGTAGTAGTAGTAGCAGTGGCAGTAGCAGTGGAAGTAGCAGCAGTTCTAAATCTACCTAACAATGCACCAACCTTTGAAAATCGAGCAGGTGCAACATTGAACATTGACCTGACCCTAGCAAATTTTCGCATGGTTAACAAAATAGAAAACTGGAAAGTAGGTTTGGATTATACTACAAGCGATCACAGATTAATTTATTTCAATTACATTTTAGAACCCAGAAAAGAAATGTGTACCTATTTTAAAAAGGAATTTAGATTAAACTACAAACTAACCAACTGGGAGAAATCTCGACAGCAATTTGAAAACGTAAATCTAAACTACACTGGCAATGATCTACATTTTGAAGCCAAAGAATTGGAGAAAATAATTAGACAAATAATGATAAATACCATACCGAAGAGCAAAATTAAGAAATATACAGACAGCGTATGGACAGAAGAACTTTACAACTTACGAAGAAAATTAAGGAAAATTAGACGAATATATGAACAAACTATAATATATGAAGAAAGAGAAAGAAATCTGTTACTTTACAGAAAAGCTAAACTTAAATTTAAGACAACCCTGCAAGAAACTAGGAAAAAATCATGCCAAATTATATTGAAGACAGCATAGGCCAAAACACTTGGGGAGTACCATATAAAATAGTTATGGAAAAAACAGAAAAACCGGAAGTGTTAAATACTTTGAGAAAAGAAGATGGGACTATTACAACCAACTGGTCGGAATCTATAAACGAATTGCTACAAAAACTACTACCGGATGATAGTGACGAGACAGATAATGAGCAAAATAGGATATTTAGAAATGAACTACAGGCACCATATGAAAACAATACAGTCATTTTCCCATTTCATGAAACTGAATATCAAACATACGGTTTTAAACCTTAAGAAAAAGAAGGCAGCTGGAATAAATGAAATTAAAAATGAGATTTTGATTAATATAAGGGATAGCTTAACCCCATTTTTGCACAATATGTTTAATGACTGTCTATGGCAAGGAGAATTTCCCAGAGCTTGGAAAATTGCCAAGTTAACAATACTCAAAAAAGGAAGTGAAAAAGATCCACTTGATCCTAAGTCCTATCGACCAATCTGCTTATTGAGCACTATAGGGAAAGTTTTTTAATCTTTATTAAATAAAAGAATAATTGAATTTAGAACCATGATTGGCATGAATGACAACCAATACGGATATCGGAAGGGATGGTCCAACGAGGATGCCATTAACACAGTAATTGGAGCCACAAAACATTCACCAAGGAAATATGTAGCCGCTATTTTTGGTGATATTTCTGGCACTTTTGACCTTTGGTGGCCTTTTCTTTTCAAGAGATTAAGAAGCTTAAATTATCCAGTTTCATTATACAGAATTATTTTAAACTATTGCAAAGATAGAAAACTAAAACTTTTAGGAATAAATAAAACAATAACTAAGACTATTACTAAAGGATGCCCCCAGGGTTCTATATTAGGGCCCACATTTTGGGACATTGTTTTAGAAACACTCCTAGAGGAAGTACAGCGCGATAATAACTGTCTGAAAGTAACAGCTTACACTGATGACGTAGCTTTTTAATAGATGCAAATTCAAGACGAGAACTTAGAAAAAAAGGTAATAATTTGTTGCATATACTTTCAACCTGGTGCAAGAGTTCCAAAATGAACACATCCCCAGCAAAACCTGGATACATGATTTTAAAGGGAAATTTTTAAAAGGGATCCAAGTTTAAAATTTGAAAATGAAAAAATAGGAAGAAATAAGAATATGAAATATTTAGGAATATATTTAGATGAGAAGTTAAATTGTAATCATCTTACAGAACATGTAAGGGTCAAAGCCGAAAAAACTGTGATGAAACTTTCTAGAATAATACAATTTGATTATAAAATTCCGCTCCATACTGTTAGCATATATCATACAAGCATATTCAGCTCAATAATAACTTACGGTGCTGCAATTTGGGCTACTAGAATGAAAAATGTGATGATTAGAAATCTCCTAAGAAGGACACAAAGTAAAGTTTTATTAAGATTTACGGGAGCTTATAAAACAACCCCTACTTAGGCACTTTTTGTAATAACTGGAATTTGGCCAGTAGATTTAACTCTAAGACTTCGAGGATCTTATTTTTGGCTTAATAAAGGAAACTTTAATGCAGTTGCTGATATTTTGGAGCAGTATTGCACTACTAGGCGGGAAAGTAAAACTAGACTGATGCATATTTGGCAAGAAGAATGGGAGACTATAAATCAAGGAAGGCGTGCCTTTCCTTTCTTCACGGATATCTCCGAAAGATTAGCATTCAGACATTTGAATAACACGAAAGGAATTATATATTATATATCTGGTCATGGACCTTATGGCACTTATTGGAAAAGGATTAATAAATTGAACACCGATGAGTGTAATGTATGCTTTAAGCAGGGCAAACCGGAGCATTTTATGCTTGAATGTAAAAAAAAAAACACCAATTTTATGCTTGAGGAAAGAGAATATCTACAAGGATATCAGCTCTTTGATATAATACGTAACAAAGATCTGTTTCCACATTTAGAGGCTCTAGCAAACAAGATTAGTTTACACGCTAGAAAGATAATTATAGAACAATCTCGACAAGTAGGAAAGAACGAGAAATGTACCAGAAAGACGATCACAAAGAATTCAGACCAGGAACATAACAAGAAACCGTGAAAACCTAAATATACATGATCAAAGGGAACAGGACGGAATTTAATTATCAAGATATCGAGGTAAAGGGACCGAGCACAATAGTATACAGTCAGGACGGAGAGGCGGTATACCAGAGGAAGTACTATCGGTGTGAGGCAGGCGACAACCCACGACCAACTCGGAGGGAGACGATGACCAGGAAGGAGTGGCGTGTCGAGGTGAGGCGAGGCGTCACCATGTCGGGATTGCTGCATCATGCATTGATAGGAAGATCGGAGACGGATTGTGTGACCGCAAGTGTTAATGATCAAGTGAGTGATAGGATTTTAAGCGATTTATGGCCTTGATTACTTTAGTGAATCTAATTAGAAGTAAATAAGTGATTTAGTGATGTGAAAGTTGAATTAGTGAAGTGAAATGTGATTTATTTCATAAAACTTCTGGATGTTTAGGAAGTAATAGTGAGAGGTAATTTTGTAAAATTATTTAAAAATAATTAAATATTAGTGATTTTAGCCCAAATTATTATTTTATTAAAGTATACAAACTATCTATTTAATTAAAAGTATAAAATGTTTGTGTATGTTGTTTTCACAAATTTTGGTTATGTAGATTTTGAACTTTATACTACACACATTTTGTAGATTTTTGTAGTTTTTGTGCTGGAAACCAGTACATATAGTATGCCGCCGGTAACTGGCGGCAGTTTAGAGTGTTTAGTTTATAGCTGTTTTTTATAACTGGTTACAAATTATATTTTACTGGATACCAGTAAATTTTTGTTTATTTAAAATTTTTAATAAATATGTAAATTTAAATTTAAAAAAATATATTTATAAAAACTATTACATATAGATATAATTATAATATTAAATTAATTAATTTTTAAGTAATAATAATGATAGGTAATAATAATGATAATAATAGTAATAATATAATTTATAATTGTATGTAATAATTATAAGTAAATAATTTAATTTTATATATTTGTTTATTGTTTAGTAATAGTTTGTAGTTGTGAATAATGTTGTGTATGAAATTTTATATTTTGTCTTATTGAGGAGATAAATTTGTTTTGACTCTATTGCTTTTTTGTCATTATATTATTAATTGTTTTAAACAGAATTGGGATACATTCTTCACCACTCTGTCTTCTATGTGATCTGCAAGAGGAAATGGATCGAGACCACCTTCAAGTATGCCCGGCCACTTCTAGTGCCCCATCCATCAGTGAAAAATATTGGAGAGCAAGAGGATTAATGACTTCATTGTCAGAAATCCAGCATTAGCTAACAACAATATTATAAATTGTTAAATGTTTCTTTTTCTTTTTTATATAAATTTATTTAGAAATTTTATTGTATTTTGATTATTTGAAATGATTTATTATTGTTTTATAGTACTTATTTTTGAGAGTATTATGTGTGAAATGATTATAATTTGTCTTTTTGCTTTTATTTTCTTGTTTTTTGTTTTTATGATATATCATTTAATTTATTTACCTTTTTACTTTCTCTACTATATGTAGTAAGGGAAGTATTGTATTTCACCCAAACTTTATA
This sequence comes from Tenodera sinensis, assembly GCA_030765045.1. Classification (NCBI taxonomy): domain Eukaryota; kingdom Metazoa; phylum Arthropoda; class Insecta; order Mantodea; family Mantidae; genus Tenodera; species Tenodera sinensis. The sequence continues at coordinate 201,029,418 of CM060964.1, read as the reverse complement.
ATTTGTTATATGTTATATTATTTTGTAATTTTATTTTATAATTTTTCTGTACAGTATGTTGTATGTACGAATGTATAGAATAAATAAATTTTAAAGATCTGGCATATTAGCCCTGGTTTAAGTAATTAGGTGCCAGGGTTATTATAGAGATTTTTATTTTAGTGGAAGTAGCAGCAGCAGTAGTAGCAGCAGCAGTAGCAGTACTAGTAGCAGTAGTAGTAACAGTAGCAGTGGCAGTAACAGCAGCAGCAGTAGCAGCAGCACTCGCCTACCACCTAGGCGGCCCGGGTTCGATCCCAGGGACCCGCATGTGGTATCCGTGGTGGACGAAGCGGCGTCAGGGTGGGTTTTCTCTGGGTGCTCCGGTTTCCCCCGCCATCTCATTCCACTGGTGCTCCATCTTCATTCCATGTATCATCAGTGTCACCGCCTGTGGTGCCGTAGTAGTAAAAGCGGGCGTTAAACACTACTACAACAACAGCAGCCGCAGCAGCAGCACTAGAAGTAGCAGCAGCAGTAGCAGTAGTAGCAGCAGGAGCAGCAGCACTATACCATGTCTCAGGCTAGTTCAGTCCTGCTGTAAACAACAAGGCGGAGCTGACTCAACTCGCCATGTGTTAGACCTATAGGCACGCACAGAAGTTTTGCAACACTAGCAGTATATATAGCAGCGCTAACTTCTAGACAAGAAATAGTTGGGTTAGACATTAACTTATTAAATCTATGAGTTGAAATATTAATAGAATCATGCAGTAACATAATGGTTACCTTTAATCGGATTCCTTCTTCTCTGTCCACTATAACTGATTTCTGCCTCGCTTTTGAAATTTCAATCCAATTTCATTTCACTAATTCAACTTTCACATCACTAAATCACTTATTTACTTCTAATTAGATTCACTAAAGTAATCAAAGCCATAAATCGCGAAGCACTCTCCACCGGTTGCTGATTGCATTTACATGATTTTTCCGGGTTTCTTTCTTTAAGCACTGCGAAACAATGCGCGATCATTCGCCTCTCACCACTTTTTAAAGGTTTGCCTCGATTGTGTTTCATTTCGGCTGAAGCACCAGCCTGCTCCATGATGAAAAGCTTACTGATTTTAAATTGCATATACATAAGTGTCCTTGGCCTTGTGAGGTATGCGAGATGTGCAGGAAATACAGTATTAAATATTAGAAGCAACTTCACACTATAAACAATAACATCTCAATAAGCATTCAACTCGATATAGACCTCGTTGCGAGAGAGATGTCTGATACAGGAATGCAAAAATATTATACGTACAATAGCAGTGTCCTTTAGTAGTTGTTAAATAAAATTCAGCTTAATTTAACATAATATGTTAATAGTGTGTATAATTTCACCTGTCTTCTAATTTGTATATAGTATACTATTATTTATATATCTGCTGTATATATTCCTTTCAGAACTCACGAGCCCAGACAACATCTATGTGATATGTGTAGCAGAAAGGTAAAATGTGGGGCTATTTACGTTTATAAGAATCGAAACATTTGCATACTTTTCTGTGTACGAAATTAGCTCGCGCAGAGCAGTGATCAGAAAACTACTTACAGTACTGTACTTAATGGAGGGACTTATCGTACGTATGCAAATAAAAGAAAACGCCCATTAACTTCGCTAAACCAATCAACAGCTTAACCGTTTTCTGTCCCAATATCTCTGTCTCTCTTCCCGCCCAGATGTTTACAACAGGATGGATCTAGGTTGAGACAGATTGTAGGACTAGAATTAAGAGTAGAAACAGGAGTAGCAGTTTTTTTTTTTTTTTTTTTTTTTTTTTTTGTGTGTGTGTGTGTGTTTGTTTCTGACGACTTTCGGAACTGTAAGAACATGACATCGAAAGACACCTACCTTTATATCTTTATCTTGTCTCATGGTATTATGTTCCCAGGGGTAATAATGTTATTTTGTTTCATCGTAATTTGTTTTTAGAATGTAGGAAATCATTTTCGAGATCAGTTCCCATGTCACCTTTGATTGCAGCATATAGCCTACAATATTGTCTGTATTTATGGCTGTACCTATATGTTCATTTACAGTTTTTCTAACAGAGATCCATCTTGCGCAGATCAGCACAACATGCTCTGCTGTGTCGGTATCGCGACAATATGGGCATCTGTCATTCTGTGCCAGTTTCATGGAGTACAAATAACTCTTGAAACAGCCATGTCCTGAAAGGAACTGTGTTACATAGTAACCCACTTCTCCATGTTGCCTATGTAACCATGGTTTTATTTCTGGGATCAGTCTTTTGGTCCACTGTGATGTTACGTGCTCCTCATTCCATTCTTGTTGCCACCTCTCGTAAGAACGTTCTCTTGTTACCCGTTTATGTTGGTATCGATTTGCCTCTTGTTGGTACGTTCTCTCCTCAATGAACAGGTGTATGGGCACAGTTCCAGCTATGACTTGGATCACTTTGGTTGAAACGGTCCTGTATGCACTGGAAATCCTTATGGCCAACTTCCTTTATGTGGCTTTATCGATCCACTCTTTCTATGCAGGCGCTCAGTATAGATAATTGAGTTGACAACACTATACTAGGTTCAGTCTTAGGTTTGTCCGCGTCAAAACAAACCCATGTGACCAGTACACCGTGGTACAACACGGTAGCAATGCGTGCAGGGAAGTAGTCCCATCCTAGTAATCTGAGTTTTAGAATGAATTTATCATTAAATGATGTAATATTCTACACAAATACCTAAGAAGTCAATTAACGCTGATGTATACTGCTAAACAGAGCTACAAGTTCCAACATGCAACTCGTGTGAGTACCTGATATCTGAGTATTGTTTACAGCCAGCAGTTTCTATTTAGAATCATGGCGGACGGCCGCGGTGAATTTGCTCTTGCGTCTTCGTCGACTTATGCAAAGCATAACGCGGGAAAACCATTGATTAGTGGCGAAAAAACAATAGTGTTTAACGTGCATTATAAGTTGTGTGAGAAATATTCAACTGTTCCTGTCAAAGAAGTAGCGAAATTAACTTCTGAATTCACTGGTTTTTCGATTACCAGTATAAACAGTGCTCACAAAGAAAAGCAATAATTATGACATGTGCATCGTTTATTTTGTTGTGACTATCAATCTTATCGTCTCTAGTTACATGTTAGTCACTCCTTAAATTGACGAAATAAGGGATCGTATCCTTTCTGTTACGTATCGCATGCACGCACCACATGGTTGTGACAGTATTTCTGGCGCGAATGGCGGAAGGATACATTATAACTGTGAACTGGCCACCTGCTATAAGTTTCCTGCGGATCAACCTTAGAATGAATAGATAGTAGCAAATATTCGTCTTTTAGATGACCTAGGACCTCCTATGTTTCTAATCAGCCGGCTCAGAGCCACAACTAGTTCCTCTGCTTTTGCTGTTACATTTTGGATGTGTGGGCCCATACCAAAGTTATGTCCTATTCAGATACCAAGGTATTTTAAGCTTCACACAGATTTTATTTGTGTAGTTCCTATAGTCACTTCAATTTCTCTTACAGTTCTTCTCCCTACAAGGACAACTATTTCAGTTTTTTGTAGAGCTAACTGCAGACCTTTTCTCAGCATCCATGATTCTACTTTTCCTACAGTCCATTCTATCCGGTCTTCTATCTCCTCTCTGTTATCACCCCTAATTACTAGCGGTAAGTCGTCAGCATATCCCACAATTGTTGTTCCTTCTGGGACCTCTTGCTTCCATACACCATCATAATAGGCATTCCACAGTGTGGGGCCTAGAACAGGGCCCTGTGGTACTCCGCACGTCATATCCATTGTACTCTTCTCTGCAATCATGATCACTCTGTTCTGTAGATAGCTGCATATAAGTTTAATGAGATAAGGTGCTATATGTCGTCTTAGCTCATCCACTATACACTTCTAGGGGACTGAATTAAATGCACTTTTAACGTCAAGTGTTACCAATGCTACATATTTCTTTGCATTTAGCTTTGTCTCTTCTGCAATATTTTGAACTATCTGCACTGCATCTATAGTATACATTCCTTTACGGAAACCGAACTGGTTTGCTGACAGTCCTTCCCCTTTCTCTATCTCTTCAACTAATCTTTTATTAATTATCTGCTCAAACATTTTACTAATTACATTTAGTAGACATATAGCCTGTATGACTTCCTTTCTCCTATTTTACTAGGTTTTTCAATAAGAATTAGTTGTCCTTCTTTCCATTTTTTAGGGAAGTCCCCTGTCACAATAAGTTTGTTTATCGTGTCGGTCAGGAGTTCAGGTTTCCGTGTTGCAATAAGCTTAATAATCTCCGATGGTATACCATCTGGACCCGCAGCTTTACCTGATCTAACTTTTTGCCCAGCCTCTCTTATTTCTTCTTTCGTGCATACTGGAATATTGCCTACATCGGTCATTTCTGGCCATATTATAGTTTTACATTTAGGGAACAATCCTCTCGCTATATTCATTTGCTCGTCATCAGTAGCTACTATTGGTGATCTCAGCCCCAGCTTGCCGGTAAATTTTTTGTAGCAATGCCCCACATGTAATTGTCTACTTCAGTGCATAGGTGCTTCCATGCTTCAGCTTTGGCCTTTGTTATTTCACTTTTAAGAGAATCCCAGCAGAGCCTATAATTATTTTGTGCTGTTTCCTTTTCATCATCAGTAACGTTCTTCTTCTTTATTCTGGTTCAACTTATTTTTGCTTTAGTGCAGTTTCCCCTTAGTGTTGCAATTTCGTTGTTCCATTAATAAATACTTCTGCGTCCAGCGTCCAAATCTGCCAAAAGCGAAAGAAACCATACCCACAGACACAAAAGTTTGAACGAATATGAACACCTTCAGTACTGCACAGATAAAGTCGCATTAAGCGGCTAGGTGCTGTGCAGATAAACATACCGTACAAGAGAACCTGTACGACCTGTTTTCGAATGCTGGAATGCAGGTAAGGATTAAACACCTGTTATAATGCACATAGCATATAAACCATAATTTTATTTACGTATTTTCCAGGTGCACTCTGGCCAAAAGTAGCATTTGAGCAGCACAAAGGATCTATAGGACATATCAGCAACATTGCTATAAAAAAGAGGACAATTAATAATAAAATTAATAAACAATAATAATATAAAAACTATTTCAGGAGGTTAAAGAACTAAAAAAACTTTTTTAAGATACAAAAATAACTACAACGTTAATTTTAAGAACCTAAAAATCCGGGCCCTACTCATGAGTATAATATGGATTCTTTATAAATTCTTCGACTTTCTCAAGTATCTCTTCTTTCTTTTCTTCTTTATATATCCCTCCCTTATGTTGATTTTTTCTTTGAACTCCTCTCCTATCATCTTTGACCTCTATATAGATATTCCTATGGTAACTCAAATTCTCTTCCTCACTCACGTACCAGTTACTTACTTGTCTACTAATATCTGACGTGCATATAGAAACATCTATAAAGGACGTACCTCCGTTTCTGTCAAAAGTAGGTATTTTTCCATCGTTTAAAATGATGAAGTCGTTTTCACTTGCCCATTCTGCCAGGATACTACCTTTCCTATCTTCTATAGCTGAGCCCCATGAAAATGATTTAGCATTAAAGTCTCCTCCTATTAATAGCTTTTTCCCCCTATGTTGTCGAATAGAAGTATTTATTTCAGATATAAAACACTGAAAATCTTCCACATTTTTAGCAGGTGATATATAGCATGAATATAAGACAATATCATCAGATTCGATCCATACATACCCATTTCCTCCTCCACTCTTTCGATGGTTTATCTTATCTTGTGAAATATAGATAGCTGCGTCTTGGTAATTATCTGTCACCCATTTTAGGCTATTCTTCACCATATTTATGTTGGGTTCAGAAATAATTGCACAATCAGGTTTATTTGCCTCGCATTTCTGTCCTATGAGATCAGTAGCCTTTTTGCTTCTATCTAAATTCACTTCTATTATTTTCATTCTGTGTTATGTATCCTACCCCTCTTCTCTATATTTCTCCTTTTTACTAATTCCCTGTAAATGGGAGAACGCATTGTATCGGCTTTATGTCCACTAGCAGTGGACTATGCACTATGTAGCAGTAGCAGTGGCACTTAACCTTATATTGCACACCGGTCCAGCGGCGAAGAAACCCGAAGTGTTAAGTCACGTGAATAAAATGGCTGGGCGTCACGTGACTATTTAGAAAGTTGAGCGGGAAAGGTAAGAAATACGCGCGAATAGTGATATGGAGTGCAATATGGAAGTGAGCCAAAATAAATTTATGTGCTCTGAGTGTGGGAGGTGGTATAAACAGAGGCAACATTTGCGGCGCCATGCTTCCACAGCTCACCCGGGAAGAGTGAATGCCATTGCACCTCTCCAAAAACTTCCATTTAAGTGCAATCTTTGCAAATTCGAAGCATCATCAGAAAGTACTTTATACGAACACTTGGAAGTGATACACGATAGACGTGTAAAATTGGAAGAACTGGAATTCTCATCATTCGGAGACTTCATGAGTTGGAAAGAAGGAACTGAGGCGGCAACACCGTCATTCTTTGGGAAAATTCGTTCCAAAATTGCTTCTCAAAGTGTAACATATTATTACGCTTGTCACCGTTCAGGGAATTTTGTCTCCAAAGGCAAAGATATTAGACATTTAAAACTGCAAGGGAGCAATAAAATTGGTGCAGTATGCCCGGCAAAGATGAGGGTTACTGAAGATCAACAAGGAGTATGCAAAGTCAAATTTGTTTCGACTCATATTGGTCACCAACATGAATTAGGTCATTTGGGATTGACAGAAAAAGAAAGGAACAGTATAGCTGTAGATATTGCTAACAAAATTCCTTTTCAGGCAATACTTGATAAAATACGAGACTCAGTATCCGCCTGTAATCTAGAACGGATACATCTGCTAACCAGACAGGATTTGTACAACATTGAGCGATCCTATAATTTGTGCTCCACATCAGTCAGGCATCAAAATGATGGGGCCAGTGTTGAGGCTTGGGTGCATGAAATGAACTCAAATGATAACACTTGTGTGTTATTTTATAAGCCACAAGACACAGTGAATGAGTCCTACCCAGAACTAAAAAGCACAGATTTTGTGTTATTTATAATGACTAGTGCTCAATGTGAAATGTTGAAGAAGTATGGGAATGACTGCATTTGCATTGATGGAACACATGGGATGAATAGCTATGGTTTCGAACTTATAACACTTCTGGTACTGGATGATGTTAGACAAGGGTTTCCATGCGCCTTCCTCATTTCAAATAGAAATGACTGCCAAGTGCTCTCCATATTTTTCCAATGCATAAAGTCAGAAGTTGGAAAACTTTCCCCGAAAGTTTTTATGTCTGATTTAGCAGAATCTTTCTTTAATGCTTGGATTTCAACAATGGAAACCCCTAAAATGAGACTCTATTGTTCATGGCATGTGGACAAGGCATGGAGAAAAAATATTAAGAGCAAAATCCAAGGTCAAGAAAAACAAACGTTTACGAGATTCTTAGAACAGTCCTAGAGGAAAGAGATGAGGCAGCATTTGAAATTATGCTTCATGCCGTACTCAAAATCTTGAACAGTGATCCGGACACGGCTGAGTTTGCCCCATACTTCGAGGAATACTACATGACTAACGTAAAAAGCTGGACTTACTGTTATAGGCTGCATGCAGGACTTAACACAAACATGCATATAGAGCGAATGCATCACACACTTAAATATATATATTTACACGGAAAGAAGGTGAAACGTCTGGACAAGGCTATAGGTGCACTAATGCCCTTTGTTAAAGACAAGTTATTTGATAGGCTTATTGTGCTTACAAAAGGCAAACTAACCAGCAAAATAAGGAACATTCATAATAGGCACAAATCTAGTTTACAAATAAATAAGGAAATGATCATCAAGGAAGACGGAGGATGGAAAATAGCATCCTCTTCAAAAGTACACGAGATCTACTTTGTACAAGATAATGAAGTTCAATGCACATGCAGATTAATATGTAGTGAATGTAACACCTGCATTCACAGCTATTCCTGCACGTGTTGATTCCAGCATTAAATGGAACATGTGCAAGCACATACATAGTGTGTGTCAAATGCAAATTAGCCATAAACTTCCTATGAAACATGCTCAGGACTCCAATCAACTTGTTACAAATTGTGAGGGTCCTTCAAGTGGAAGTGAAATCCAGCACATACTGGATCAAGTTGGTAAAGACAATGCATCTATATGTGAAGAAACAAACAAACAACTTGAGAAAATAATAGACTGCTGTAAGGGACTTTCCACAACAGCGGAACTAGAGGCCCAACAACAATAACCTCAACTATGGCAGCAGTTCACAACCAACGTGAGTTGCCAAAATCAGCAGCGACGAGGAAAAGAAAAATAGAGCCACAAAGGCAGCTCTGCAACACTAAAAAAAAACGAAGTTCCCACAGGAAGCAGTTTAAAAAACCAGAGGTAGCAGAGACACTGAGCATTGCAGTATCTTTGCTGCAAGAGAACTCGCATGAATAAGTGCTAATGTAAGATATTTTAAATCATACTATTTATTAAAATTAAAATTGCAGCTAACAGTACCTGAGAGTGACGGTATAAGTGAGAAAAATAAATCTGTGTGTAATATTGGTATATTGTATTTGAGTGCACCCCGAGCCAGGCCTCCCAGAGGGGATAAAATCCCTATGCTGGTACCGGGGATCGAACCCGGGTCCTCTGCACCAGAGGCAAGCACGCTACCAACTGCGCTACAGAGGCGGTTTCCCTGTCAGTTCTGTAAAAGAAATGGGGCAAAATTGTATTCACATATGTATGGGCATCAACTGTTGACTCAAAAAAATTCAGCCTAAAACTGTTTCTCCACTAATGGTGCACCATACACCTGGCGAGCTGACTGAGTTAACACATACGAATCATAAACAAATACACATCGTGCAGTAGACAACAAATACTGAGCTATAATACACTTTGTAACTAAGTACAGGACTAAATAATAAAGCGCACTGGTAGTAATACAGCCACACGATATCGTGTCAACTCAATACTGATTGTGAGCAGAGAAAAACAAGTGATGCTCGTGACCTTGTGTATATCAGCTGCTGGCGACGCGTTTCTGTGTGCACAGTGGAAAAACACAGCGTACAGTTCACATGTATTTGGATCTCTCTGTAGAATGGGGTGCTGAGAACCATAGCAGTTAGAGAATCCATAAAAAGTCACTCATACTCTATAGTTAAACCAGTTTAGATCAATGTTAATTGTTCTTCACATATGCCGTACACAGAACAAAGCTGATAACGAGAGTAATAAGATCATAAACTTGCTACCTAAATACTTTTTACAACCACTGAAATTGATTATTATCCATTTAAAATTGTCTATATTTTAAGTGAAAATAGATAATGGCCTAGCCCCTAGGCACACTCATTACTTAGGCTACATAAAATACTGCTATTCATTGCATTGTATTTTTATTTATTTCTAGGACATACACAGTGGGAAGCTGGAGTTGTGACTGTGGGTGTAAAACTAACAAGCTGTTGGCATCCAGTACTGTATTTCATCGCATACTCGCCACACTTTCTCGTTATGGTTATGGTTGCTCTTACCGATGGTGTTGAACGAGCCTATACTTGTTATTTTGTGATGTAAACTTATAACAGTGTCGGATTTAGGAGTTATGTATGTTCAATATAAATTATTTTGTGATGTAAACTTACAACAGTGTCAGTATTTAGGAGTTATGTATGTTCAATATAAATTATTTTGTGATGTAAACTTACAACAGTGTCAGTATTTAGGAGTTATGTATATACAATATAAATTATTTTGTGATGTAAACTTATAAAATGTTGGTATTCAGGAGTTATGTATGTTACATTTCTTAATTTTCCGACATAAAATGTTAAAACTGTTAATATTCAGAGGAAGTTATATGAGTTAAGAACCCAATTATTTTGTGATGTAACTCAAAAAAGTGTTGGTATTCTGAAGGAGTAATGTGTGTTCAATGTCAATTATTTTGTGATGTAAATGTATAAAAAGTGTGTATTCAGAAGTTTAGGACTTGTAAATTACCTATGTAAAACTAGGTAAATAAAGTGTTGTTTATTAAGTGGGGGAAAAGTTGTTCATACTTTCTTCATAAAGTAAAAATATACAGTGCAACCATTTTGTAAAGAATAAATTATTCATGAGCAGCTGTGATAACTTTCAGTAGCTAGTGTACAATAATGGGAGTAATTCCAGGATTACAATGAACGAAACGTAATACAATTACTAGTTTAGTGACATTTCTTACTTCACCATCTTGGCAGTTTGCAAACTGATGGCATCAACATTCAAGAATATATTACAATATGCTAAGTACTCTACTTTCTCTGGTAAACTGAACAGATAGCAATGATGGCATGTTATCTTTAATATTCCAGGTGTTGAGAAATCCTTATTTTATTATGCAGTGATTGCTTGCCTATAAATCAAGTTGGTGTGACTGACCATTATGTGATTATGTTAGCTACACAAACCTGTGTGTCTGTTTTAAGTATACATTTTGGCAATCCATCATTTTTTACTTCACCAGCAACAATTCTTAAGTGAGAGGAATGAGGTAAACTAAGGTCACCACTTTAACCAGCAGGATAAGTAAAAAAAAAAAAAAAAAAAAAAGTGCATGAACATATAAGTGAATCACGAGGGTATATTTTTGTTTCATTAACAGAAGCTGTACACACGTGTTTATCTTCTTCCTGTTACACAGTGGGTTTTACTCTGCATTTCATGTGCAATATACTCTACCTGATCACATACTAATAGTTTATACTGACTTAAATGACTCACCAGATTTTCAAATTTAGTCCAATCAGTACTGAGATTGAAAGACACTGTTGCTATACACACGCCTTTTTAAAACACTTTAACTTCTAAAGAAACTAACACTTTGAAACCTACAATGTGCTCAAGCACTGCCATAAAATCACTTTCATACAGAAACAGTAAGTAGTTTTCACTTTCAATCATAACAAATGGAGAGAACACCGTTTTTAAAAGTTCCCAAATGACATCTTGTTTTGACACCACTCTCTGAAAGCTACCTCTTCCTGAAGTCTCTGCTATCACCTTTCTCCAGGATCCTTCTGAATTGATGCTAATGCTGTGCTTAAATATTTCGGTTGGTTCTCAAGGATAGTTGGTGTGCATCTTCTTTGAGCTAATAACCTTATAATTTGACTTGCAGCCACATACACAACAGCTCTGCGGCTCTGAAACAACAGAAATAGGTCACCTGATTATAGCATTTGTAAGAAATACAGGTTATTTTAAATGTCAAAAAAATTATAGCTTACCTTATTTCATATAAAATGCAGTAAACAAGCCACAGCTCCTTCAATAACAAACTGACAGCCATATTTGCAGCAAGTGTCACGTGACGCCCAGCTGTGCGCCCAGCCATGTTAGTCACGTGACTCCAACACTTCGGCTTTCTTCGCCGCTGGACCGGTGTGCAATATACGGTTAAGTGTTCTGTGGTTAAGTGTCAGTTTGTTATTGAAGGAGCTGTGGCTTGTTTACTGCATTTTTATGAAATAAGGTAAGCTATATTTTTTTGAGATTTGAAATAACCTGTATTTCTTACAAATGCTATCACCAGGTGACCTATTTCTGTTGTTTCAGAGCCGCAGAGCTGTTGTGTTGTGGCTGCAAGTCAAATTATAACGTTATTAGCTCAAAGAAGATGCACACCAACTATCCTTGAGAACCAACCGAAATATTTCAGCACAGCATTAGCATCAATTCAGAAGGATCCTGGAGAAAGGTGATAGCAGAGACTTCAGGAAGAGGTAGCTTTCAGAGAATGGTGTCAAAACAAGAAGATTTTGTCATTTGGGAACTTTTAAAAACGGTGTTCTCTCCATTTGTTATGATTGAAAGTGAAAACTACTTACTGTTTGTGTATGAAAGTGATTTTATGGCAGTGCTTGAGCACATTGTAGGTTTCAAAGTGTTTGTTTCTTTAGAAGTTAAAGTGTTTTAAAAAGGTGTGTGTATAACAAGTGTCTTTCAATCTCAGTAATGATTGGACTTAATTTGAAAATCTGGTGAGTCATTTAAGTCAGTATAAACTATTCGTATGTGATCAGGTAGAGTATATTGCACATGAAATGCAGAGTAAAACCCACTGTGTAACAGGAAGAAGATAAACATGTGTGTACAGCTTCTGTTAATGAAATTCAGTTATATGTTCATGCACTGTTTTTTTTTTTTTTTTTTTTTTTTTTTTATACTTATCCTGCTGCTTAAAGTGCAGTTTACCTCATCCCTCTCACTTCAGAAGAATTGTTGCTGGTGTAGGAAGTAACAAATGATGGATTGCCAAAATTTATACTTAAAACAGACACACAGGTTTGTGTAACTAACATCACATAATGGTCAGTCACACCAACTTGATTTATAGGCAAGCAATCACTGCATAATAAAATAAACATTTCTCAACACCTGGAATATTAAAGATAACATGCCATCACTGCTATCTGTTCAGTTTAGCAGAGAAAGTAGAGTATTTAGCGTATTGTAATATATTCTTGAATGTTGATGCCATCAGTTTGCAAACTGCCAAGATGGTGAAGTAAGAAATGTCCCTAAACTAGTAATTGTATTACGTTTCGTTCATTGTAATCCCGGAATTACTCCCATTATTGTACACTAGCTACTGAAAGTTATCACAGCCGCTCATAAATAATTTATTCTTTGCAAAATGGTTGCGCTGTATATTTTCACTTTATGAAGAAAGTATGAACAACTTTTTCCCCATTTAATAAACAACACTTTATTTACCTAGTTTTACATAGGTAATTTACAAGTCCTAAACTTCTGAATACACACTTTTATAAATTTTCATCACAAAATAATTGACATTGAACACACACTACTCCTTCAGAATACCAACACTTTTTTGAGTTACATCACAAAATAATTGGGTTCTGAACTCATAACTTCCTCTGAATATTAACAGTTTTAACATTTTATGTCTGAAAATTATGAAAATGTAACATACATAACTCCTGAATACCAACATTTTATAAGTTTACATCACAAAATAATTTATATTGAACATACATAACTCCTAAATCCGACACTGTTATAAGTTTACATCACAAAATAACAAGTATAGGCTCGTTCAACACCATCGGTAAGAGCAACGATAACCAGAACGAGAAAGTGTGGCAAGTATGCGATGAAATACAGTACTGGACGCCAACAGCTTGTTAGTTTTACTCCCACAATCACAACTCCAGCTTCCCACTGTGTATGTCCTAGAAATAAATAAAAATACAATGCAATGAATAGCAGTATTTTATGGAGCCTAAGTAATGAGTGTGCCTAGGGGCTAGGTCATATCTATTTTCACTTAAAATATAGACAATTTTAAATGGATTATAATCAATTTCAGTGGTTGTAAAAAGTATTTAGGTAGCAAGTTTACAATCTTATTACTCTCGTTATCAGCTTTGTTCTGTGTATGGCATATGTGAAGAACAATTAACATTGATTGATCTAAACTGGTTTAACTATAGAGTATGAGTGACTTTTTATGGATTCTCTAACTGCTATGGTTCTCAGCACCCCATTCTACAGAGAGATCCAAATACATGTGAACCGTAAGCTGTGTTTTTCCACTGTGCACACAGAAACGCGTCACCAGCAGCTGATATACACAAGGTCACGAGTATCATTTGTTTTTCTCTGCTCACAATCAGTATTGAGTTGACACGATATCGTGTGGCTGTATTACTACTAGTGTGCTTTATTATTTACTCCTGTACTTAGTTACAAAGTGTATTATAGCTCAGTAATTGTTTTCTACTGCACGATGTGTATTTGTGTATGATTCGTATGTGTTAACTCAGTCAGCTCGCCAGGTGTATGGTGCACCATTAGTGGGGAAACAGTTTTAGGCTGAATTTTTTTGAGTCGACAGTTGATGCCCATACATATGTGGATACAATTTTGCCCCATTTCTTTTAAAGAACTGACACGGAAACCGCCTCCGTAGCGCAGTTGGTAGCGCGCTTGCCTCTGGTGCAGAGGACCCGAGTTCGATCCCCGGTACCAGCATAGGGATTTTATCCCCTCTGGGAGGACTGGCTCGGGGTGCACTCAAATAGAATATACCAATATTACACACAGATATATTTTTCTCAGTTAAACCGTCACTCTCAGGTACTGTTAGCTGCAATTTTAATTTTAGTAAATAGTATAATTTAAAATAACTCACATTAGCACTTATTCATGCGAGTTCTCTTGCAGCAAAGATACTGCAATGCTCAGTGTCTCTGCTACCTCTGCCACCTCAGTTCCTTCTTTCCAACTCTTGAAGTCTCCAAATGATGAGAATTCCAGTTCATCCAATTTTACACGACTATCGTGTATCAGTTCCAAATGTTCGTATAAACTACTTTCTGATCTTCCTCCAAAGTTGCAAAGGCTGCACTTAAACTGAAGTTTTTGGAGAGGTGCAATGGCATTCACTCTCCCAGGGTGAGCTGTGGAGCTGAGGAAGCGTGACGTCGCAAATGTCTCTGCTTGTACCACCTCCCACACTCAGCGCACATAAATTGTTATTTTGGCTCACTTCAATCACTTCCATATTGCACTTGCAATCACTTGCGCGTATTTACCTTTCCCGCTCAACTTTCTAGTCACGTGATGCATGTCACGTGACTCCAACACTTCGGCTTTCTTCGCCGCTGGACCAGTGTGCATTATAAGGTTAAGTCAAACCACAGATTATACGTCAAACTGACAGCCATATTTCCAGCAAGTCAACTTTGTAAATAGTCACGTGATGCATGTCCCGTGACTCCAACACTTCGGCTTTCTTCGCCGCTGGACCGGTGTGCATTATAAGGTTAAGTGGCAATGGCAGCGGCAACGGTGGCCGCGGCAGTAGTAGTAGAAGTAGTAGTATTACTACTACTATTATTTATGATTATTACCGTTATTTCTATTATTCTTACTTTTATTATGATTATTATCAGTATGAATATTTAACTTATTATTATTATTATTATTATTATTATTATTATTATTATTATTATTATTATTATTATTATTATTATTATTATTATTATTATTATTACCATCTACATTATTATTACCATTACCATTATTGTAATTATTGCCTTTGAATATTTAACTTATTATTAGTATTATTATTATGATTATTACCATCTACATTATTATTACCATTACCATTATTGTAAGTATTACCTTTGCTTCCTTGTGCATGTATTTCGTATTGCAGTTTTTAATACTGCAGTTGCATATCAATGTATTTCATTTATTATCACTAGAACATTTTCAAACTGTTTTTGCAAATAATTCCTGAAGCTGTTTCAAATGGAGTGCTATTTTGCATGCCAGTTAACAGACTATATTTTCATTCGCGCCGGCTGACATTAAAGTAGTGCGAACCGCAATGATCACCCAATTAAGTGTTATTGAAACACGTGATGTTGTTTATAGTGCAGTTTAAAGTTAAGTCCGGCGAAGGTATATCACATGTTTTCCCGCTATTTCTTGTGGTTGGCAGTATTTACATGTTTTTGCGGATTCTACAGTTTCACGGTTGGTATAAACCTAGTTGTTTTGTTTTGTGGTATGAACCATATCGTGCACGAGTAGCACGTAGCACTGTACCTTGCGTAGCAGTTAAAACAATAGTTAAACATAATAGGAGCGAGCTGTGGCCGATATTGCGTAGGATAATGATGGAGGTTAGTAGTTCATATACTAATTGTTAGCATTGTGTTTCTTTGTTTTTCATTAGCTGCCGCAAGCCCGTGGACAACGGGGTCATTTGGGCCCGTTAGTGACGAATGACGGAGTAAATAGAAAATAAAATTAAGTTTGGCGTGAATAACTTGTATAAAAATAATTCCTAAGAAAGTTGTGCGACTGTTACCCACCAGGGTTTTATGAAAGATGACAAAAGCAAGGAAACGAATCAGTTATTGCTATTCTCTTCATTATTGTTATATTAAATAATGTTTTATTTCGCTGGAAAGTGACTACTGAAAACTATGTTTAGCCCGTAAGAATATGCGTGGGGTAAAATATACCCCACTATAACTGATGCGTTGGTGATAGATACTATTACATAAATTTTGTACTAATGGCCTTCCATGTACCTTTCAATCAACAGTTCCTCCTAGCAATGTGTAAGCTGAACAGTTTCACGCATTATCTGCTCAGCAAATACGTATTCTCTGGTGCCTGGGTAAAAAATTCCCGACGCTTGTTCTAATGTAATTGCTTAAATGGGAAAATGAATTACAGATTCGAGTAAAACAAAGAGGCAGGATCATCTCTAGATGGTAGTGCAACTGAATACGAGATACTCTGAGGACGAAAATGACCACATTTCAGAGAGACAGATACAGAGCAAGAGGCAGACAGTAGTGATAATGAAGAGGATATGCAGTCATCGTCTCAGGGATATTTCAAAAGGATGGCACTTTGTGACAAAAGTCTGCACCTCCAAAGAATGTTAGGATAGGACAAGATCATGCAATATTGTAAGTCATCTGCCAGGCTGTAAAGTTCCAGTTTGTGAAGCAAAGTCAGCTTTGAAAATTCAGTTTTGCTTCAGAAATCCCGACATCAGAGAAGTGGTGAATTGCATTAACATACACATCACATCCATTCAACGCCAATTCAGTAGAACACAGGATGCAATTCTGCTAAAATAGGAGTTCTGTTTGGACTTCTTTACTTCACTGGAGTCATGAGATTGGCTCATCTAAATGCTAAGGATTTGAGGACATTGGATGGCACTGATGTCAACATTATTCCCAGAAATGATGGACAACAACATGTTCTTCCATAGTCTTCTGGGAGATATGAGGTGTGTCCCTGAAAAAAGGACCAGCAAATCAAAATTGCTTGTAAAAAGTGCTACAAATTGATTTGTAAGAGATATTCATATTCTGTTTGTGAAGTAGGTGTTGGCAGTGATTGTGGTAATTAGAAATTAAAAATGCCAACTTTCCAGAACAGATATTCTTTGTGAATTTTGATTTTGCCAATGAGAAAAGCACAATTTCCAATATTAGTTTTTTTCTAAAATACGTGTGTTTAATGTATTGCAACACCATTTGCATCCATGCCATCCATAGATAAATTTGTGGCAAGAAACTGGACTGAATACTACAAGCTGCATTTGTCATTGTTGGCGCCGGAATTGTGACAGAATGCCAAACTTGAGAATTGTTTAGCTTAAATAAGGAAAAATTGAAGCTATTAACAGTGAAGCAACAAGATTCTAAAGTAAGAACAAATTAGAAACTAAAAACTTCACTTATCTTAGTATGATTTGCTGACCCTGGGTTTCAAGCTGTGTCCAGCTCATTCTCAAAGGCATATAAACAAACTCGTTGCCAAGCCACAATCTTTTATTTTTTATGAAAAACAATTACTCTTATTCAATTTGTATTTACCAATCTCTGAAAACAAAAATTTATAAATACAATCTATAGATGGTAATTCGAAGTTCATGACACGGTTCCTGTTTTTTAAAATAACAATTTTTTCCCAAACCATTAAATCTATAGGATTACTTAATTGTTTTAATAATTTAACTTCTGGATTAATTTCATGATTAAATGACCAAAAATGATCTGCCACAGCTGATTTATCAGTTTGTTTATATTTAATATTTCTAAAATGTTCTTTTATTCTGGTTTCTAGATGACGAATAGTTTTACCAATATAAACTTTATCACAATCTAAACAGCTAAATTGATAAATGCCAGATATTTTATAACTTAGAATTTTATCTTTTTTTGAAAAATTAAGTAAATTTTGTATATTAAATTTATTTTGAAGGACCAAATTTATTCCATGTTCTTTATATGTTTATATGACTTTGAGAATGAGCTGGACACAGCTTGAAACCCAGGGTCAGCAAATCATACTAAGATAAGTGAAGTTTTTAGTTTCTAATTTGTTCTTACTTTAGAATTGTTTAGCTTACTTGCAATATGATACTCTTGCTCACTGACAGCTCGCACTTGTACTATGTACAATCTCCATCGAAAGTTTTCTGTGTCGTCTATACTTACAGTAAAAAGAAAAAAAATACTTCCCTGGCAGGGAAGGAATTCTTTGAAGAGCCTGAGAAGTTATTTAATGAGAGGGGGAAATCTCCCCCATTAATTCGAACCCTGGTGTACAGACTGATCAGGGAATATTTGTATTGTAAATTATAAAGAAATACTTTTAAAAATGACCCCAATTATTTTAGAGGGATTAGGGTTGCCAGATTATTTTATGGAAATGTAGGACACATTGGTAAAAAAATGTAGGATATTATCGGTCCATGCAAAAATAATTTAAGTTATCATTTAAATGCTAGCTATATATACTCAAAGGCATATACGTAGCTGCATTGATATGTCCTCAAAATCTTGAAACATAAATGTTATCATCAAAAGTCAGTCATACTTGTTTGAAGAACTAATCTTTCACAATTAATATGACTTCAGTTTGGCAAGTACATTTTTACCCTCTGATCGACTTACACCACCAAAATTAGAGTTTGTATTGTATTGTTGCTCCAAATGTCCCCCAATCGGATCTCCGGGTGGGGACATCTTTAGGCAAATTTCATCACAACAATTCCAATACTTTAAGAATTCTACAATGGAATGCAGGAGGCATGTCCCAGCCTAAAAAACAAGAGCTAATGAAAATATTAAAAGACCAAGATATAGATGTCTTCACAGTACAAGAAGCCAATATATCACAAGAACAGGAAATATACTTTGAAATGGATCAGTACACTACACATATACTTCCAAAGGCTCGTCAAATAGCAAGTGGTATTCTTACAGGAATTAAAAATGGAAGAACAAGATAAATCAGAAATAGTTAAAATTGAAGTATGGAAAAGTAACTACCACTATAGAATTTACAGTATCTACAATCCTCCAGACAATACACTAGATCTAAATTCTATTCCCATAGAACCCAAAAGTATTTTAATAGGTGATTTTAATGCACACTCCCCTAGGTGGGGCTACAGAGATATAAATTCAGCAGGAAGAGTCATAGAAGACCTATTAAACTCGTCAACAATGGAATTAATATTTAATCCAAATTATCCACCCACTTACCTTCATTATAATGGTTCGGGTACAAATCCTGACCTTCTGATGGTGTCATCTGACATAATTGACAATACAAAAAGAGAAATAATAGAAGACCCAGGTTCAGGCCACAGAATCACCATAAACTCCATAAGAGGTCTAATAAATAAAAGTAACAAACCAAAAGTTAAAACTTCTTGGAATTTTAAAAAAGCAGATTGGTCCAGTTTCCAAAATGAGATAGAAGGGAAGTGTAATATACTGTTAGAATCAGAGTTCAAGTCAACAGATGAAATGAATAAAAAAATTTGTGAAATATTATTGACAGCAGCCAAAACACATATCCCCAAAGGAAAGTTAAAGAAATATAGCTACTTTTGGTCTCCATCTTTATCTAAGTTAAAACACGAAAGAAATATAGCAAGAGTCAAAGCCGAAAGAACCAAGTGTCCAGAAGATGTACAAAATTGGAGAAGAAAAGCAGCCATTTTTAAGAAAGAATTAATTACAGCAAAGAGGGCCAGTTTCACAAATTTTGTAGAACATATGAACTATAGGAAAGATGGAAATAAAATATACAAATTCCTTAATAAAACAAAATTATCAAAAAATACAACTGAACGATTAAAATATAATAACAAAAGCTTAACTACAGATAGGGAAATAGCAGAATCCCTTAACAAGTTTTATGCTCAGTCACAAAGAATACCCCAAGCGTATAAAAAACAAGATAAGGCTATCCAAAAAACTATCAGAGAAACTAGTAAGCCAAAAGGTATACGAAATGATATTTTTATTCAGGATTTTAATGAAACAGAACTGGATTTAGCAATAGAACAATTACAGAACAAAAAATCTCCTGGACCTGACAAAATCCACCCAGAGTTTATTAAACACCTTGGCAGGAAAGGAAAAGAAATCCTACTTAAACTGTATAACACGTGTTGGAGAATGACTGTACCTTCTGACTGGAAAAAAGCCATTATCATCCCGATTTTAAAGAAAAACAAACCCTCAAACAATATTAATAGTTTCAGACCAATATCTTTGACCAGTGTTATTGCAAAAGTGATGGAAAGAATGATGGCATCTAGACTTAACTGGTTTCTAGAATATTACAACTTAATTAATAGTTCACAGACCGGCTTCAGACAGAATCATAGTACAAGTGAAAATGTACTCCTACTAAGCCAAGACATCAAGGAAGCTTTCAATAGAAAGGAGGATACCTTGGCAGTATTCATTGATTTTAAATCAGCATATGACTCAGTCTGGAGAAATAAATTAGTTGAGAAGTTGCAATCAATAGGTGTGAAAAGTAACATGCTTAAGTGGATAACTCAGTTTATTTCACAAAGATTTTGTGCCACAAAATATAATACATACATTTCCAAATATAAACAAACACACCGAGGACTTCCACAAGGTGCTGTTCTGAGCACAACACTCTTTAACATATATATAAATGACCTTCCATCAATAATAAAAACTTTAGAAACCAAAATTGCTTTATTTGCTGACGATGTAGTCATTTGGACTTCAGGCTCTTCAAAAAAACCTGAATTAATTAAAGACAGAATAGAAACAGCCCTAAACAAAGTACATGAATGGAGCTCCAAAAACCTCATGACTATCAATGTGGAAAAAACAAATTATGAATTATTTACACTAAAATACAAACCAGTTAATATTAGCATAAATTATAATGGTAAACCACTCAAAGCAGTTGATGATGCCAAATACTTAGGCATCACTTTCGACAGAAAGCTAAGTTGGAAAAAACATATAACAAACATCTCAGAAAAGGTTGAAAAGAAATTGCAAATCCTGAAAAGGTTAGCTGGTGCTAAATGGGGCTGCTCAAGGGGAGTCCTTAACACAACATACAAAATGTATATTAAACCAAACCTCTTGTACTGTTCTGAAGCTTTAATAACAGCAGCAAATGCTAACATCAATAAACTTGAACAAATACAAAATCAGGCTCTTCGCCTAATCACTGGAGCAGTTAAATCCACACCTATTGATGCCATGCTTGCCTTAACACGGACCCCATCAATAACAACAAAAATAGAAGAACAAGCATTGCTCCAACACGAGAAAATGTTACGACTGCCAAACTCTAAATGGACAGAAGAGAACCTCCCCCCTTCAATCCTTAAAACTCATAGTAGTTTCCTAGAAAAGGTAACACACATTAAATCCAAATTGAACATTCCTAACACCAGAGAAAATCTACTTATAAGAGAAAATCCATTGGAATTATTGCAACCTACCTTCAATTTGGAATTAATAGAGGAAATAAGTAAATCAGACACACCAAAAGAAATACAAAATCTTCTAGCTCTGGAAACAATCAATACTAGGTATCCCACAGAAGAATGGCTGCACATATATACTGATGGATCCTCCAAGGAAAACCTTACTGGAGCTGGAGTTACGTGTTCACATTTTTCCTTTTATCATTCTGTTGGCAGAGACACAACAAATTATGATGGAGAAATAGAGGCTATACACATTGCTCTCCGACAATTATTAAATCTTCCCTTAAATAAATTTAACAAGGCAGTCATTCTTTCGGATTCTAAAGCTGCAATTCAGGGAATATGTTCAAAGACTACAAAGAAGTCAACAAAAATTAGAGAATGCTACAAAATGTTAACACAACTCCAAAAAGTTAATAAGATTGTTCATCTCCAATGGATTCCACCATATTGTGGAGTCATGGGGAACGAAGCTGCAGACTCACTTGCAAAGAAAGGCACAACAATAAAACAAAAGTCTAAATTCAATTTCTCATATTCCTCAATAAAACACTTGATCATTAAAAAATTTTCTCATTCATACCTACAAGAAATAGAAACAAATGCCAAAGATAAAAAATGGATTACACTACTTTCCAATCCAGATATAATCCCCCGGAGACCAAGGAAAACAGCTGTTGCAGCCTTCCGACTATTGACAAATCATGACTGCTTAGCAAGTCATCTCTACAGAATAGGTATCTCAGCCTCACCAATATGTGTCCTGTGTAACGATCCAGCAGAAATGAATGAAGAACACTTGAAGACCTGTGAAGCATTGAGATCAGAAGAAACTACAGTTCAAAAGTATTGGAAAGCACGAATGCTAATGGCTTCATTGCCAGATGCAAGGCACTAGAAAACAACAACATTGTTGCTCCAAATGCTACACATTTCTGTTATATTCCTAACCCTATTAAAGTATCTCTAACATATGAAATTGTTTCCATCAATTTGTATGCTGCATGGTGATGAAATGCAAGTGTTGGCCATGCAGTGCTAACACAATATGCTGTATGTGTGCGCTGAGCAAACAAATCTCAGAAATCTAAAATACCAGTAAAATTTTGTGAAGTTTTGTTTCTTAGAAGACATACTGTTTACTTCCCACTCTCTTATTCTATGACAACCAAAATGCAAATGGAGGAGTGGCAGTAAAGCATCTCTTTGCCTCTAAAGAACATCAACCTTTTGTCTTAGAGTGCAAATGCTGCATTGCCAATCTCTTGTTCAATGTTACTAGTGCGCAAGTATCCTTCTTGACTGTAGCCGGTATAGCCATGTTGCCATAGTGAGTTGCAGTTGTGGTAATAACCAATTTTTCATTTCATTTTTCCAATTTCCAGTTAACTTTCTAACGATCACTACTTGTTTCTGAAAGTGTAGGACATTGCAGAATTTTCAAAAATTCCCCTGAATGCCAGACAAACAGTTAAAATGTAGGGCATATCTACAAATTTCCGGACACCTGTTAACCCTAGGAGGGATCCCATCCCTAAACATTTCACCAAGTAAAGCACTGAAAATATGCAGTCACTCAAAAAAGTATTTGTCTAACTAGCCTTTTAAGCGTTAAAATCAAATAAAGGTTAGAAAATTAAACAATAAAGCTTGACTTGAACATATGTTTATTTCTCATACCCTAAGAATTAATTATATATTAACATAACATTGTTTTCTGTTTCATCAAAAATAAGAAAAATTGACAAAGGCATTGCTATCTCTTCTCACGTCAAAAATGTATTCATCTCCAACATATAAACTATTATTTTAACTTAGACATATATAGCTTAATACTTGGTGGACCTCCTTTCCTCTTTATTATTTCAGGTAACCTCGGAATTGATCTCACAAGTTTTTCCGTAGTTTCTATAGTGATTTTCTTCCACTCCTCCATTAAGTGCTCCTTAAGGTCTTTCTTGTTTGTTATTTTGTGTTTCCGTAAATTTTGTTCAAGAATGTGCCATACATTCTCAATGGGATTGACGTCTGGTGATTGTGAGGGTGTTTCCGTCGATCGTGGTTTGTTATATAACAGCCAAAGCTTTGTGTTCAGTGCTGTGTGTTTGGGACCAATATCTCGAGTGAAGATTTGTCCATCTGTAAGACCCATATTGTTCACACTCTGTGGAAGATGTGACTTTAGTATATTGATGTGGTCCATGTTGCCATCAATAAAGCACAGATCACCTACATCATTTGCACTGATACATCCCCACACAAGCACAGATCCTCCACCATGTTTAATGGTGGCTGTGAGATTTTTTATTTCTAATTCACAATTTTTGTGCCTCCATATTCCTACTCTTCCTTTGGACATAACTATGTTAAATTTACTTTCATCAGTAAAAATGACTTTTCCAGAAGTCAAAATCATCATTTATGTGGTTTTTGGCATACGCTAGTCTCTTGCTTCTATTAATCTGCTTATATATGACTTTTGGAGGGCTATTCTGTTGTATTCAGCTTCATGTGGTCTGTGGATTTACATGTTTTCCCATTTCCTTTTCCACTTCTGAAGCAATCTTTGTAGCTCTTGCTTTGGGATCTATTTTCACTTTTCTCACTATAAGTCATTTTCAGTCTGATTCATGATGGAAGGGCGGCCTTTTCTTGGTTTGTTTTTTGTATGTTTTTCTTTGATTGTGTCTGTATATAATACTCTTGACGGTAGTAATAGGCCTATTTAATATTTCAGCTATTTCTTTGTATGTTTTGCCATTTTAAAGCATCATACAACAATCCACCTCTCTTCCTCTGTCGTTTCCTTATTTTTGCATCCTATGGTTTCAATTCTGATGTTCTCAGTTTTACGGAACAGAACATATTGACCACAGCACATGTACGCCAGCTGAAGGAGGGAGAATCATCTAATGGGGCAGTTTTGATGCTGCCTAGTTTGCCAGACGAATACTTGTTTGACCTCCAAGTGTTATCATTGATAGGTAGATTGAATAAAATTTTTGCAAATAAAAGATGTATTAATGTGATACAGCTGAGATGACGAATTTTTTTTTGAGTGACTGTAGCAGTTATCAGCTGCAATAACAATTTACATTTTATTATACATATAAAAAGAACATATTTACTATTGCTATGATCTCTATGCTAAGAGGAAAAGATTTTACATTAAAATGCATTCATAACACACAAGGTGTACTTTGATAGCAATGATAGTGGTAAGGTTGATCAAGTTATGGTGTGTAGTATTCTGTTAACAATACAATATTTACTTTCTTTACAATTGCTTTCCTTATTAGTACTTAAGCATTAATTGGAAAGTAAAACCACACAAATGACTAAGAGACATACTACTTTTCTTTTTAAGCTGTAATTCTGTGGTTAACCTGTAAACACAAGCGTGGGGTAAAATATACTCCTCTGTAACTTTGATATGTTGATGATTCTGTTACGTAAATTTTGTAACAATGGCCTTCCATGTACCTTTCAATCAACAGTTCCTGCTTATAGCAATGCGTAAGCTGAGCAGTTTCACACATTATCGGCTCAGTAAGTATGTGTTCTCTGGCGTCTGGGTAAAAATATCCCACGCATGTGCTAATATAATTGCTTAAATGGGAAAATGGATTACAGATTCAAGCAAAACAAAGAGACAGGATTATCTCTAGATGGTAGTGCAACTGAATACGAGATAGTCTGAGGACGAAAATGACCACATTTCAGAGAGACAGATGCAGAGCAAGAGGCAGACAGTAGTGATAATGAAGAGGATAGGCTGTCATCGTCTCAGGGATATTTCAAAAGGATGGCACCTTGTGGCAAAAGTCTGCCAAGGAATGTTAGGATAGGACAAGATTATGCAATATTATGAGTTTATAATATTGCATAATAATATAATGGTTTACCAGGAGAAATACGAGCTGGTTTGAGAATTTAATGCCATTCTGGCAGTTTGTCACAATAGCTCAGTGGTAGAGCAGCCGCCCGGTAAGCGGAGGGTCTGTGGTTCAAATCCCAGTTGTAGCATTGAATTTTTAAGTTCCAGTTCTACCTCTCATCTTTGGAATTTTGACTTTACTTCATAAATCCTGATATTCTCAGAGAAATAGTGAATTGTGCTAACATATATATCTGGTCCATTCAGCATAAATTCAATAGAGAACAAGATACAATTCTGCTAAAATAAAACTTCTGTTCGGATTTATTTACTTCGCTGGAGTTGTGAGACTGGGTCATCTAAATGCTAAGGATTTGTTGACATTAGATGGTATTGGTGTCAACATTATTCCCAACAATGATGCGTGTCAGTAGGTTCTCCCATTGTCTTCTGGAAGATGTGAGGTGTGCCCCTAAAAACGGACCAGAAAACTAAAACTGCATGTAAGAAGTGCTATAAATTGGTTTGTCAGAGATATTCATACTCTATTTGTGAAGAACATGTTGGCAGTGATTCTGATATTTAGAAACAGGGAGGAGAGAATCCCGGGAGATGGCGTGCTTTCACCATCCATGCAAGATGGTTGAAGCCAATGTCCATGTCCCCTCTGTACTTAAGAAAGATGTCCACTTACATTAAAAACAATGATAAATACTCCGGAATTTAGCAGTTTATAATCAATTAATATTGCTTAAAATGTATAATTGGCATCCTTAAACATTATGACTGAACCCTTTAATGCAATTCCTTAGCAGAATAGAACACACAGCTAAGAGAGAACTTATAAAACAAATTAATTGAAATCTGATCGACATGCTAACCAAATTCTTATTGCTTCCACAAGCAAAACTCCTTTATTCAATTTAATCATCAAAAATCATACTTCAAAAACGTACTTAAGACTTAAATTATTCTACTGATGGGCTTGGTAAGTATTTTATAAATAAAAGTAACGCTCATCCACACTGAAAGCACAATAAACCTATTGAATTAAAACAACACATGCCATTTGCATGGTAATCAAGGAAGGAACTTGAGGGACCAATAAAACACGTGATTAGGATCTATTAATATATTCATGTGTTAATTACTATGTATAATGTAAAGCATGCTAATGACTACGTATATTTAAAAATATTTACATAGATGAATTAGGTTTAAATCACAAGGGCACAAAACCAACAAATGTTGGAAAGATATCTAGGTTTAGTCCTGGACTTCCCCAAAAAATCCTTTTCCAAATACCGTTTCATTTCATGTGTCACCAGTGTCACCGCCTGAGGTGCCATATGTACTGAGCCATTAAACACTACACAACACATGCACACACACACGCACAAAGTTTACTTATTGTCCTTCAAACAGAATAAGTTGTACACATGTCGTTCGTTGTTTGTGTTTGTTGTGCACTACTAGCATGAAATACTGTGCTATTAGAATAAAACGAATAAGTACAAGCAAGGTGCCATGCCCCCTCCGTACTTAACTGTCGGCTTCACAACTGCACTCTGTGGGCATCTCCCAGTATTTTCTCCTCTCTGGTTAGAAGTAAAAAAACACCAACTTTCCAGAACAGATATACTTTGTGAATTTTGATTTTGCCAATGAGAAAAGGACAATTTGCAATATTATTTTTTTCTAAAATATGTGTGTTTAATGTATTACAACACCATTTAAAAAGTAATTAACTGTATATACAGTAAAGGGCATATTTGAAGGATGTGTATTTACACCCAAGGTTTATTTTTTGAAAATGTAATATTGATATTTTCTTAAATGCGTAATTTTCATTGAGTCAGATAAAAAAAAATATTAAATATTGTTCAAATACACTGATGTTGTGACTTATAACCACATTGAAGTTTCCTAAGTAATTGGATTGGAAAAAAAATATTTTTTCCAAATTGGGGTAAAAATTACCCCTTGCATGTAGATACGTTACAAAATTATGCACATGTACATAATGGTTAATCTCATTATGGTCAGAAACAGTTTATTTTAGTTTTTTGATAATTTTTTGATATCTGTTGGAGTACTGGCACTTTAGTTCATAATGTTGATGTTTGAGGAATAAGTGTGATTAAGGTAAACTCTAGAACAGGTTTTTAAGGTAAACTCTAGAACAGGTTTTGTGATTTATATCTCAACACTTGACTATTTTAACCCTCCAGTGGTCGCTAAGAGCCTGGGAGGGCCCTGTGTTTATTTAAACATTCTAGTTTTCAAACGAATGTGTCTATGCAGTCGCCTGACTAGGACACCTAATATTACAGCTTACTGGACTCTTTGGTGGAGCGACAACCTGATCTGTTCATTTCTTTAGCTCCAAGAATGACTAATCTGTGTGTTGTGTGTCACACAGATCAACCAGACTCTGCACTCTGTAATTACATATTACTGACTTGTGTTTTTCCTTGTTAGTTGCAAAATATTGCAAGCAAATGTTATACTTCTCACAAGTAGGAGTAAGAGAGTAATTTGGAAGAATTGCATCATCTACCTTGTGATGTCTTATTCGTGTATGACAATTTGTATGAATCAGATGATTCCATTTCTAACTGAAAATGAGTTCTTTAGATTCAGAAACTGATCATAGAGAAGAGGATGGTACCTATGTCATAATAACATATTTTGTAGGTAACCAGGGTTGCCAACTCGTACGATAATTATGAGGGCATACGATAATTCTAATGTTTGTACACATGGTTGCCAACTCGTACGATAATTATGGGGGCATATGATAATTTTAATGTTTGCACACATGTTTGCCAACCCGTACGGTAATTATGGGGTGTACAATAGTTTGAATGTGTAATAATTCGACAGCGGCAAAATATCATTTTCACTGGTTTCTCACACCAGCGAAGTGAAACTAATTACAAATAGCGACACCACTTTTGCCCTCATAGGCTATCTCCACCCCTCTAAGGCAACCGTTTCCACCCCTACTAAGCTTCCTACCCTTTATCCTCTTATTGCCAGTGTCCAAGTCTGGTAATCTCAATGAAGAAGGCACTGTTCAGAAAAATTATGATCAATGGAGAAAACTCAAAATAAGTGATATTCCATGTGATATAAAGAACACGCCTGAACAGTAGCAGTTTCTGGAGTGCTGTTAGACACGTGTTACCTTGGTGGAAATACTGATTTCAAAGAACTAGCGGCCTTTGCATCATCAGTGATTTCGTTGCCCCACAGAAGCGCTTCAAGTGAAAGAGTTTTTTCTAAACTGGGTTTAATAAAAACCAAAATTAAAAGCAGATTGGCCTCAGATACAGTAAATGGACTTAATCTGTCGTGTCAGCTTATGAAAGAATGTGGTAGATCCGAAAATCTGCAAGTCACCGAGATGTTAAAGTTCATGTCAACAACAAATTTGTATAATGCTGCAACAGTTGAGGAAGATGAATAATAGGGGAAACAACTGCTAAAGTTATAATACTGATTGAGGTCATCAGTCTTGTAAGTTGATATCATAAATCTCATTAATATTACTTTTTTATAAGTGTTATACTGATATTTTTATTGTTGTGGCATTTGGTTTATGATGTACGATAATTTTGAATCCAAATCTATAATTTTGTGTGGCTGGTACGATAATTTTATTTTTAAATGTTGGCAGTCCTTTAGGTAACACCATATGCTTGTCAAAGATAATAATAATAATAATAATAATAATAATAATAATCATCACAATAATAACAATATTATTATAATTGAGACAGAATATTAGAAGACCCCAAAAGAAAATCGTTTATGTGAATATTTGTTAGGAGTGTAATTTGTTTTTGATGTTGGTATGAGATGGTTAAATGACGAAAACGTGTTACTAATGTTCATTGTTACGAACAATTAAGTTTGTTTAAAGACGTCATAAATATTTCCATATTTAATTTTAATATATATGTATAAATTAAAGAATTATATGTGTTCAATATTAAAAGCGAAGGGAAAATGGCTAAGGATCGCTTCTCTAACAATGCGGGAACTATTTGATGAACGCATGCGCGGATGTACACGTGGCAGTCGGAATGATAGACTCGCAACTAAAAGAATTGGGACTAGCCCCTAAATATTCAAGGTGAAAAGACGTGTTTAAGTAGCGTGTGAACATCGTAGAACATTTACCAGACTTTCATTAAGCTTTTGTTCCACTTTTTGAAAAAGTGGAAAGACTTAAATAATCTAAAATGGTGCTAAGAGGATTTATTTAAATGTAAAATAGAGAAAAAGTGTTAATAAAATAATACATTGTGGTGAAGAAACATCGTGTGAATTTTCATTCCATCCGTTACTATGCCCTGAGAGAAATAAGAGCCACATCGCTCAAAATTGAAGCAACACTACAGTAAAAACAGCACCAAATGGCTTACCCAAGCGTGGAGCACGAATTTTGGATGGAATGGAAATCTACGGGAAATGAACTTAAGCGAAATACCAAGTGGCGCCAAATCTTCGCGCCAAAAAGAAAGAAGACGCCATTAGAACATCGTTTGAAACCTACGACTTCGGGTACACCAATGAACGGATAATCAACACGGGAAAACACCAGAGATAGTCTAGCGAAGCCAACCGCCCAGGAGACGCACGTAACTGGATAAATCAACGAGAAAAAAAAAGTAGGACCAAACATTTTTATTTTCATATTCATTTTATATTTATGTTACTGCGAAGCGGCAAAATAGTAGGACTTTTAAGCCAAAGTGAACTGAATAAAGAAACTAGAATGTCGCGAAAAGAGAGAGATCTAGTAACAGGAGTAGGGGAAGGGGCAGATAGGCCTAGTTATCAGATAGAACCAGAAAGTGAGGAACAGGTAGCAATAGGAAAAGACCAAAGGTTACTAATGATCATGTTTGAAAGATTAGAACAGAAGATAGAAGGAGTAAAACAGGACATAGAACAAAGTTTAGGTCAGAGAATGGAACAAAATAAGGTAGAATTAAAACATGACTTTGAACATAATAAAAAAGAGATTAGGCAGGATTTAGAACAAAATAAAAGAGAGATAGGTCAGAAAGTGGAGGAAGTGAGAAAGGACTTAGAGCAGAAAATAGAACTAGGAAGACAGGAGTGTAAAGAAAATATGAAAGTAATGGAAACTAATTTGAAATTAGTACATAAAAACATAAATGAGACAAAGGAAGCCTTAGAAGCTAGGATAGAAATCATAGGAGATAGGATGGGAAAAATTGAATTGGAAATGAGAGAAAATAAGATTGTATTAGAAGGAGAAATTGGTAGATGTAGAGATGAAATAACAGAATTTAATGCAAGTGTAGACTGTAAGATTACAAATGTAAAAGCAGAAATAATTGAGGAATTAAGGAAAGAAATTGAGGTAGTAAAGAAAAGAATTATTAATGAAACTGTAGAACAAATTGTAATTCCTAAAATTAAGACTATGGCTGATGTGGTGCAATCACAACAAGATGCTATGAATGATATTAAACAAAGTCACTTAGAAATAAAGAATGATTTAAAATCAATTTGTGAAGAAATGAAAAAAGGAAAAGAAAGTTTGGCTAATGTAAATGATGTTGTGAATGCACTACAAAGGCAAAATGATTTAGATGTAAGTAATGTACAAGATGAGAGTTATTTGAATGCTGTACAAAATGTTGATTCACCATACAGAGAAAGAGGTTCACAATTAAACAATGACACAACACACAACACATGCTACACCAACAGCATACTACATGAAATCACACCACCTACATTTGACGAGGAGAAGGGAGACGATCCAAAACTCTTTGTTAAAGAGATGGAAGAGTATTTTAAAGTGAAAAGGATCCAAATGAGCTTAGGATGATGATAGTCAAGAAAAGCTTAAAAAACAAAGCATTAGAATGGCTTAGGTTAACACTAGCTGGTCATGAATCATATAGCTCATTCAGAAATCTATTCCTATCAAGGTATTGGGGCCCAGCTAAGCAAAACCAAACTAGGGTAGAGCTAGCGACAGGTAGATATGATCCAACCAAAGGGTTATCGCTAGTCGATTATTTTATGAAAGTAGCCAACAAAGGGAAGCTGTTAGACCCTAACCTGTCGGAAGCAGAGTTAATTACCAGCATAACAAGACATTTCCCAGACACAGTGAGAACAGGGTTAATTGTTGCGAGACCAGTAAATTTTGCAGACATGATAGTATTACTAACAGCCTTCGAAACACAAAATGGTCGGCCTAATGAACATAGACATAGAAACGGTCATCCAAACTCACCTATCTTAAACAGGAGCGTGACTACGAACAACCAGAATGAGAGAGAAGATAGAAATATTAGGAGCACCCATGACAGGGGGAGAGGGAAACACCATTTCCCACAACCACATAATCATGGCGAAAGGATGGAGAACACGAGACAGTGGTACCACGACATGATACCAAGGGGTGAATTGAGACACCAAACATATACATATGATCGTGGAAGACCAGGAGACCGTACCCATCAAGTGAACCACATATGATTCTGTAGGGAATGCTTGAACAACCGAAAATGCCATACAATAGGGGTTCACACCAAAGGAGTGGAAACCAATGGAACACCGGCAACATAAGACAACAGGAACAGGATGAAAATGTGCCAAATAGGGCAGATGTTGCACAGAATACGGAAACAACCACCACCACCAACACTCAGGGAAATTACCACGACTAAGTTCGCCCCAATCGAGTAGATGACCAACACAAGACCTAAGCAACTGACAATTGACATCGACACATGATGGCCACACAAAGAGAAAATGGAACTGCTGTATACTGGACCGCTGGTCATAACAAAACAGCTGGGCGACCATACGTATGAGCTACAGAATACAAATGGCAATTTGGTAGGAAGATATAAAAAATTGAAACCATACAAAGAAAGGACCAAATAGTCTTTGCCAACAAACATGTAAGGCAGGAATAGTAGAGATGATGGAAAATAATAATTTGTAATGGGTTACTTATAGAAGATTATGTTTGGATTGGAAAATACAACAAAAAAGAAAATCAACATAGTCATTGGCTATATTGACCACCAAGAGCATTATCAACAAAGACAGATGAGGACACTGATTGTCATTAAAGAAGTGAATTATAGCGACGGAAAATAATGTGTTTTTGACATAAGGATGTCAGGGACAAAAAAATAAAAAGGAATCAATTGTGATGACAAAGATAAAATATTTTTGACACAAAGGTGTCAAGGGTGAATTCAGAAGAAAAATAATACAATTGCAGAATAATTATAAGTATAGAAGTTTTCTCTTATAGAGATAAGAGATAAAGAGGTGACAATTAGTGAAGTAAGAAAAACCATAGTCAGAAAAGCAATCCCCATGAATTAAGATGGATATAGCCAATGCTAAGCTTGAAGAAATGTCGAACTAAACAATAGTGAATAAGAACCCAATTACAATGGTATTATTAGTAACATCAGAGTTTAAGAATTGACTCAACGACCTGCCTATACATAATAAGCTTACAAGACAAAGAAGGCAAAGAACTGAATAAAATTGCCATAAATATGATCATAATCATTAGCTCAAAATTTGTATCCTGCTTTTCTCTCCTCATAACAAGGAGCATAAGTCAAAAGCCACACAATAAACCATGATACACTTAAATTATATTGGTGTCAATGTCAAATGTATAATAACTGAATATGTGTTGTATAACAACTGAATATGTGTTGTATAATAACTGAATATGTTGCATAATAACTGAATATGTGTTGTATAATAACTGAATATGTGTTGTATAATAACTGAATATGTGTTGTATAATAACTGAATGTGTTGTGTAGTAACTGAATATGTAAAATTTATAAAGACATGCTGTGTCATGCCAAAATAAAAGACAAAGACATACAGCGAAAAAGCCTGTAAAGAAAGAAGTGTTGTACAAAGTGATTGTATCAAAGGAATAGGGAGAAATGTTGTATTGTGTTTCAAGATTGTAAATATAGGTGACAACTTGAAAAACAAAACAAGGGGCATGTGAGACAGAATATTAGAAGACCCCAAAAGAAAATTGTTTATGTGAATATTTGTTAGGAGTGTAATTTGTTTTTGATGTTGGTATGAGATGGTTAAATGACGAAAATGTGTTACTAATGTTCATTATTACGAACAATTAAGTTTGTTTAAAGACGTCATAAATATTTCCATATTTAATTTTAATATATATGTATAAATTAAAGAATTATATGTGTTCAATATTAAAAGCGAAGGGAAAATGGCTAAGGATCGCTTCCCTAACAATGCGGGAACTATTTGATGAACGCATGCACGGATGTACACGTGGCATTCGTAATGATAGACTCACAACTAAAAGAATCGGGGCTAGCCCCTAAATATTCAAGGTGAAAAGACGTGTTTAGGTAGCATGTGAACATCGTAGAACATTTACCAGACTTTCATCAAGCTTTTGTTCCACTTTTTGAAAAAGTGGAAAGACTTAAATAATCTAAAATGGTGCTAAGAGGATTTATTTAAATGTAAAATAGAGAAAAAGTGTTAATAAAATAATACATTGTGGTGAAGAAACATCGTGTGAATTTTCATTCCATCCGTTACTACGCCCTGAGAGAAATAAGAGCCACATCGCTCAAAATTGAAACAACACTGCAATAAAAACAGCACCATAATAATAATAATAATAGTAATCACAATAATAATAACAATATTATTGTTGTTGTTATTATTATTATTATTATTATTATTATTATTATTATTATTATTATTATTATTAGTATTATTATTATTATTATTATTATTACTATTTATTATTATTGACAGTACATTTCAAATTACAAGTTCTATACCTGAGCATTGCAATTTATTATCTTTCTATGTATTATAGTACTAATTATAATGTATAGTGTACTCGTACTATGTTCTACTTATCTGTGATCAATTTAGTAAGATAATGCTAATAAAAACCATCTTATATATTTAAACGAGCAGTTCTTGTATATAAATATATTCTGCGCAACTTGGAAATGGCTCTAACCAAGCCAATCAAATTTTGCATTCAGGTAGGGTTTTGCTTAAGTTTATATGGGTGTCATTCCTGAAAAAAAGTGATTTTACTGGTAACAGTCACAGTTACTCTAAACCTTATTTTGACCATAATTTCTCTATTAATGAGCCAATTTCAACAAACTAGCCAGGATATTAAAGGTATCATCAAGAGCTTTCAGAAAATCTAAAGAAAGTTGACTTAGCTTAGTGTACGCGTAACATCACAGTTAGTCGAAACCTTATTTTGACCATAATTTCTCTGTTAATGGGCCAATTTCAACAAACAAGCCAAGATATTAAAGGTCTCGTCACAGAAACGGCTCCAACAATTTAGATAAAAATTTATATGTAGTTAAAATTTTGCTTTTCAAGTTTATCTAAATAACTATCCTCTCCCTCCCCCCCCAAAAAAAACCTACATTGAAAAAAAAAAAAAGGAAAGGAAAAGAAAAGAAATGCCGAGCAAAGCTCAGTCGCCCAGGTACTTATATTTAAGCTAAATGAAGCTAAATGTGGGAATGAAGGAAAAATACAATTACAAAAACTAAATCCAAGCATATAAGCATAAAAATATAGCGAGGGCCTACTAGACCCCGAAGGATGAACAGTGTTATATCAGGCTACATGCCTAACAGATGGTTAATATGAAAAATCATAGCATCATTTTTTGAGAAACTGCAATTATCCAAGTAGCATTATTTGGGGTGAAGGATATTTTAAAAAAATATTTACCTGGTATCTTTGAATGATGTCTGATTACAACATGAAATTTACTATTAATTTTTTTTTCCATACTGTTCAGTTGGACACACACATAGATCTTTTTATAACACTATTTTTCTGTACTTGAGGAGACTGAAAATGCATTTTCGTGAAATGTAATATCAAATCTTGTAGCTGAATAAAGAAGCAGAAAAAGCAAAAAGCCAGTTGTACATATCATAAGTGCATGTAGCTATTTTAAAACCATATATAAATACATTTTATTCCAGAAATTGTAACAAAAACAATTTTGCTCTCATAGTTATGTTTACTGACCATCAGATTGTTCGTTCTTGTTCAGAAAATATGTTGCAGAACTAAGCTTATTATGAATCTACTAACATGCCAGTGAAATGCAATATATCAGTGGCTAAAAGTAAAGTTAGTTGTGACATTTATAGGCAAGGAAAGCACAATAGTAATAGAAAATAAAATAGCAGAAGAAATGGACAAATCAAAATTTTTAACATGTTTCATGTTGTTTTAGTTCTGTACGTGCTGTAGTGGGTTGGAACATTGTGCTTCAGTTACCACCACAGAATGCATTGAGTGCAGATTTTTTACCCATATATAGTATTGGTGCCTATTCAGTATTGTTATACATTTGAAGAGCTATATTAAGTAGCTGGGTTATGAAGCCTATGTACATTCTGACTGGAGGAAGCATGGTGCTGACCACACAATTTTCTTTTGTTTTCAGTGTATGCTGTTGATTTCAGGAGGGCTATGGTTGTGATCAATTTCTAAATTTAAGAGTGAAACATGAACCAAATTTCACATCAGAGAGATTCAAACTTAAACAAGAAAGGAAAGTTATTCTACTTGTCTAGTTCCAAGAAATAGAAGTATTTTTGTTTGTGTGTTTTTACATAAATTCTGTCCTCCCCTCCCAATGTGTGGTGTGAATAAAGTTGAGTCGAGACTCAAAACTTGTGTGCAACTCACTTGGAATGTGAATAAAATCCTGTAATCAGAGCTTTGACTCTGTGACCATAAGGTGGCCCCAATCAGCAAGTGAAAGGTGGGAATTTGTGTGAATAAAAAGCAACTCTCACTCGCTTCTTGACATAAGTGAATAAATGAAAAAATGTATTTGTGCTCAAACCCAATCCAATCTTAACCTTGTAAAACCAAAAATAAAATGACACAAATATAACTAAAATCTAATAACATTTCCTACAATTATCTCAGCTACTGGAAGCCAGCAGCCACTCCAGAGAACTTTTACTTTCTTTCATAAAATTTCACTTTATCTATCTTACATTATCTACACTTTCTTTACTGATAAGTAGGGCTCGGAAGTTCCAGCCCTAAAAACACTGAAATATGCATGCAAATATACTCTTAAAAACCTGAAAATATGCCAAGGAATATTGCACTATTTAATTAAAGCAATGTTCCTTTGCAGTTAGTATAAATAGTTACCTTATTCCTTAGAGGTTGAAGCAGAAGTGGTGCCGCTGCTAGTATTAGCTGCTAAATTGCAGTTTACAACCAACACTTTGCACAAATTTTCAACTGTAAAACATCGTCTGTTGTCTCGCAAAACACTTTTGTAACATGAAAAGCTTCTCTCCATGTCACAAGATGTTATCAAGGCATATTTAAATGATGTTAACTGCTTCACAGAGAGAGTCAAGTCTCTTGGTGTGAAAGATGGTTTTCTTTCACGGATGCCTCAAATATCGCACATCTGTTTATAACCAGAATTTTTTGAAATTACATAATTCACTTTCTCTTTCACTTTTTGTCCTCTGCCACCAGGAGCCGAACTTAGATCACATATTGTTTTTACAAAGACAGTAAGTGATTCATGTAAAGGAGATCCTACAGCTTCCAATGCCGTTATGGCTGTTGGTAAGAAAGAAAAATGGGCAGATATGAAACTAAGATCCTCTTTTAACCCAGTGCCTGACAATATTTTGCACAGTTTCTATTAATGAAGCATCTTTAGAGTCCAATGAATTAACAACCTCTTCAACTATTTCTATGTGCTCAGCATAATATAAAGCTACATCGACCCATGTTTCCCATCGAGTTAACACAGGTGCAGGAGGAATTCAGATGTTAAGTGCTGTTGATCTAAACAACTTAACTCTTTTAGGAGATTTAACAAAAATTCTCTTTGTACTGGACACAAATCTATAGGGCTAGGAAGTTCATGCATTTGCATGTTTTTTCATAGGGGTTAAAAATGTGTGCTTTTACGTTATGTGCACAAATTATGGAATTTTCACTTAATTGGACATGATTTTATGGTGCATATAATTGCATATTTTCTTGATTTTTGATAAATGCATAATATTTCAATATTATAGCCCCTATACTGCATATTTTAATGATTTTTATGGTTTTTTATTGTTGTTATTCATCTGGATAATATTTTTCATATTGGTAGCAGCTAAGGAAGTACTAACTAACCAATGCCCCATTGAATATGAAATAGAAAAAGCGGCTCTTATTCAACACGAAAAGTTGATCATACTCCCATTCAATACATGGCACAAGAGAAATTTTGCACATACACTAAAGACTCAGGAGAGCTTTCTTTCCAAAATTCAAGACATCAAGAAGAATGTATACCTTCCTAATTCAAAGGAAAACTTCATATCTAAAGTCAATCCGACACAAACATTAGACATCTCATATTATTTACACCTGACAGAAGAAGTTAAGAAAAGTGATACTCCAACTAGTGTTCTAAAATTATTGGCATTAGAGACAATCCATACTAGATTTCCAGAACACGAATGGCTCCATATTTATACTGATGGATCGCTAATATCAAACCAAGATGGAGCAGGTGCTGGAGTCACATGTCACCTCTTTTACTATTACAAATCTTTAAGTTATGGAACTACAAACTTTTGAGACAGAATATTGATCAATAGAAAATCGTTCATGTAAATATTTTTGTAAGAGTGTGTAAGTTTCTAATTCTTTTAATTTGGGTGTATCAGGGACTTATTTTTCAATATTCAAGATAGCCAATGTTTTCTTGTCACTTCGTGTTCAACCAATGAGAACTGTTGCGCGGATGAATACAAAAGAATGGCGGTGTTGCGTCATACCGACGCCTGGAACTAGATTCATTAGCGTCTGTATGCTCATGATGATCAGACGTATGTTTGATAGCGTGTGAACATGTAACTTTCACCCAAACTTTTATACAGTGTATATTCTACCAAACTGTGAAGACTGTTGATTAATTAATATGGTGCTAAAAGTGTAAATTAACGAATAAATATATTGTGATAAAGGAACGTTGATTTATGCATTCCATTCTGTTACCTCGACCCTGAAGATAAGAGTAGCGTCAGATATCAATCAAACTATTACATCATTCAGTAAAAACATTATTCCTGCTGCTATATTCCGGTATGCTATGTAAAGACTTATTAATAAAATCCGCACCAAAATGGCTTACCCAACGTGGAGCGCGAATTTAGAATGGAATGCAAAATTACGAGTACGAAGTGTTAACATCAAATGACGCCATCTCATCGCGCAGGAAAAAGACGCCATTAAACATCGTTTGATATCATCGATATACGGAGAATCAACGTGGGAAAAACACCGGAGATCATCTAGCGAAGCCAACTACCCAGGAGACGTAAATAACTGGACGAAGAACCAACAGAAAAGAAAGTAGGATCCAAAATTTTTGTTTTTACATACATTTTATTTCCATTTGTTAATGCTACTAAGAAGTGGTAAAATAGTGGGACTTTTAACCTTAAATGAATTAAATAAAGAAATTAAAATGTCGCGAAAAGAGATAGAAACAGGAGTGGGGGAAGGGGCAGATAGGCCTAGTTATCAGGTAGAATTAGAAAGTGAGGAACAGGTGGAAATAAGCAAAGACTAAAGGTTAATGATGATGATGTTTGAAAGACTAGAACAGAAACTAGAACAAAATAAGGTAGAAATAGGTCAGAAAATGGAACAAAATAATGCAGAATTAAAACAGGACATGGAACAGAATAGGGCAGAATTAAAACAGGACATAGAACAAAGTTTAGGTCAGAAAATGGAACAGAATAGAGCAGAACTAAATAAGGACATAGAACAAAGTTTAGGTCAGAGTATAGGTCAGAAACTGGAACAGAATAAGGAAGAGATAGGTCAGAAAATGGAGGAAGTGAGACAGAACTTAGAACAGAAAATGGAATTAGGTAGACAGAACTTAGAACAGAAAATGGAATTAGGTAGACAGAACTTAGAACAGAAAATGGAATTAGGAAGACAGAACTTAGAACAGAAAATAGAATTAGGAAGACAGGAGTGTAAAGAAAATATGAAAGTAATGGAAACTAATTTAAAATTAGTACATAAAAACTTAAATGAAACAAAGGAAGCCTTAGAAGTTAGGATAGAAATTGTAGGAGATAGGATGGGAAAGATAGAATCCGAAATGAGAGAGAACAAGATTGTGTTAGAAGGAGAAATTGCTAGATGTAGGGATGAAATAACAGAATGTAATACAAGTGTAGACTGTAAGATAACAAATGTAAAAGCAGAAATAACTGAGGAATTAAGGAAAGAGATTGAGGTAGTAAAGAAAGACATTATTAATGAAACTGTAGAACAAATTGTAATTCCTAAAATTAAGACAATGAATGATGTGATGCTTTCACAACAGGATGCTATAAATGATATGAAACAAAGCCACTTAGAAATAAAGAATGATTTAAAATCAATTTGTGAAGAAATGAAAAAAGGGAAAGAAAGTTTGGCTAATGTAAATGATGTTGTGAAGGCATTACAAAGACAAGATGATTTAGATGTAAGTAATGTACAAGATGAGAGTTACTTGAGTAATGTACAAAATGTTGACTCACCATACAGAGAAGGAGGTTCACAACCAAACAATGACTCAACACATAACACATGTTACACCAACAGCATATTACATGAAATCACACCACCTACATTTGGCGAGGAGAAGGGAGACGATCCAAAACTCTTTGTTAAAGAGATGGAAGAATATTTTAAAGTGAAAAGGATACCAAACGAGCTTAGGATGATGATAGTTAAGAAAAGCTTAAAAAACAAGGCATTAGAATGGCTCAGGTTAACACTAGCTGGTCATGAGTCGTATAGCTCATTCAGAAATTTATTCCTATCAAGGTATTGGGGCCCAGCTAAACAAAACCAAACTAGGGTAGAGCTAGCGACAGGTAGATACGATCCAACCAAAGGGTTGTCGCTATTCGATTATTTTATGAAAGTAGCCAACAAAGGAAAGCTATTAGACCCCAACTTGTCGGAAGCAGAACTAATTACCAGCATAACAAGACATTTCCCAGACACAGTGAGAACAGGGTTAATTGTTGCGAGGCCAGTAGATTTTGCAGATATGATAGAATTGCTGACAGCCTTCGAAACACAAAATGGTCGGCCTAATGAGCATAGACATAGGAACGGTCACCCAAACTCACCCATCCTAAACCGGAACACGGCTACGAACAACCAGAGTGAGGGAGAACATAGAAATACTAGGAGTACCCATGAAAGGGGGAGAGGGGCACACCATTTCCCACAACCACATAATCATGGCGAGAGGATGGAGAACACAAGACAGCGGTACCACGACACGATACCGAGGGGTGAATCAAGATACAGAACGCATAGATATGATCGTGGAAGACCGGGAGACCGTACCCATCAAGTGAATCATTTACGATTCTGTAGGGAATACTTGAACAGCCATAGGCCGTCATACAATAGGGGTTCACGTCAAAGGGGCAGAAACCAAGGGAACACCGACAACGTAAGACAACAGGAACAGAATGAAAATGTGCCGGAGAGGACCGATACTGCACAGAATACAGAAACGACGATCACCTCCAACGTCCAGGAAAACTAAGTACAAGTCAACTTTGTGTCCCGGAAGTTGACCTGTGTGGCAGTAGGGGCAATATTGACCAATGTAATGTAGGTACCTTGAGAAGACAGGCGAGTGAAAGAAAGGAAATAACCAATCCACCAATGATTAGGCTGAAGGTATGGGGTATCGAATTGCCAGCGATGATTGATACAGGAGCCAGCACATCAGTATGTGACGAACAGCTATTCCAGGAACTGATAACTAAAAGAAATGCTGAATTCTTGCCTGTGTGTGGAGTGTATTGCAGCACAGCAATTGGCAAGAAAAAGGAACATGTTAAATACCAGGTAAGGCTGGTAATAGAAATCGGAAGTTGGAAGTTCGATTTTATTGCCCTAGTAATACCTAGACTAACAGCTACCCTAATCATTGGCAGTGATTTGCTTAACCTTTGGAGGTCGGTAATTAACTATGACCTACATGAATTTATTATTAAGGAAGGAGCCTCAGAATGCACTGCGAAGTTCCTGGAGGAAGAAACATGCCAGGAGGAACCAGACCAGAGAGGGATCCATCCGGATGAACAATTCTTTGTGGAGAACATCAATGTCCACGAGAATAGGTTGGTAGACCTAAGAGTAAATAAGAAGAAAACAGGTTGGACGAGCGAGGAGGAAACTAACGTTTGCAGCCATTGGATCTGCACAGAAGACGAGTATGTTACCTGGGACAACTACCAACCTGAACCACTACCAACAGATGGAGAAGAATCGATGTCACAGCTAATCGATGAGAAGGTCTGGGGGGCACATGGCATCTCTGAAGAGGAAAGAAACCAACTTAGGAAAATATTGGTTAAAAACAGGAAAGTTTTCAATAAAAAGCCAGGTACGTGTAATAAGTACGTACATACTTTTACAGTAACAGATATTACCCCCTATTCACATAAATCTAGGCCCATCCCCAACTCCATCAGGGAGGAAGCTGACAGAGTGATCCAGAAAATGTTAGCGGACGGAATAATAGAGCCGTCGGACTCATGTTATGT
Source organism: Tenodera sinensis (assembly GCA_030765045.1). Lineage (NCBI taxonomy): Eukaryota > Metazoa > Arthropoda > Insecta > Mantodea > Mantidae > Tenodera > Tenodera sinensis. The sequence goes on along the minus strand of CM060964.1, from coordinate 200,987,410 downwards.
GAATCCAGTGGTATGGGTCCATAAGAAAGGGGGAAAATTGAGGATGACCATTGACGCAAGGAAGATAAATACACATACCTTGCCGGATCATTACAGGCCTGAGGGGGTAGACCAACTAATATCGAAATTGAAGGGAGGTCAACATTTCACAAGTCTCGACTTGACAGCATCATTCTGGCAAATTCCTCTTCATCCAGATGTCAGGAAATATACCTGTTTCTTGCACAAAGGAAAGGTATACCATTTTTTAAAATGTGCCTTTGGACTATCGACCAGTAGCAGTGCACTACTGAGGGCTCTAGACAAAGTTTTTGGGGATACCATCGAGACTTTTGTAACGCAATATGTCTACGATTTTTTGATATACAGCAAGAATCCCGAGTCGCACTTACATCACATAGATTATGTATTATCCAGGTTCCAGGAAAGCAACATGACCCTAAATTTAGAAAAGTGTGAATTTTTCGTCAAAGAGGCTGAATTTCTAGGCCACATCATTACACCTGATGGTATACAACCTAATCCGGAGAGGGTCAAGGCCATAGAGCATATACCACCCCCACGTAACTTAAAACAGTTGAGAAGGTTTCTGGGCATTTTACAGTACCAGTCAAAATTCGTGGTCAACTACGCTAAGGAATTGCTACCCCTTAGAGCACTGTTGAAAAAAGATACTAAGTGGGAATGGAATGCTGAACACCAGGTGGCCTTTGAGAATACCAAAGAACTTTTCAAGCACAGTATTCTCCTGGAACGACCGGATCCAAATTCACCTTTTCTAGTATACACCGATGCTAGTGCGCACTCATATGGAGCAATATTAGCACAAGAAGATGCAGATGGCAACAAACATGTGATTGCCACAGCTTCTAGATTTTTAAAGAAGATAGAAGCCAATGCCTGCATAACCGAATTAGAAATAGGTGCAATCCATTTTGCGTTACAAAAGTTCAGACAATATATATATCTTTATAAAATAATTATATATACAGATCACGTAAGCCTGTCCTTCATTCAAAAATGCAAGCTAACCAACTCCAAAATCTCAAGGTACATACATGAGATAATGTCACACGACATAGAGGTCAAACATATCCCGGGGAAGGAGAACATCTTCAGTGACTTATTGTCAAGGTTAAGGTCGGAGAGTCACATACCCGAGACGATATACAATCCACACCATGAAATTAAAATCGTGCAGATAAATAGCAAAGAAAGCAACGAGATCTTGCAAGACTTCAAAAACATAGCGAAGCTACAACAAGAAGACCCTGAATTGAAGAGGCTATTCGACAAGGCTCCAGACATAATACCAAGATTGGATGCCAAGATAGGCAAATTTAGGAACATCCTATTTAAATTGCATGGTCGCGACGTAAGGAAGTGGAAAATGATGGTACCAAATTCCTTACAGGACAGGGTCATTTTGGCATTCCACCACTCGATGCTTCACTCTGGTACTGAGAGAACAATGCTTGCAATCGAGGAAGTATTGTACATCAAACATCTTGGCAAGAAAGTCAGGAAGTTAATTTCCTCATGCGACCTATGCCAGAAGGCCAAGCCAATTAATGTAAGGTACGATGTCATCCCACAATCCATCGTGAGGAACGAGAAAAATGCATTGGTGTGTATTGACGAGCATGGAGAGCTACCAAGGGGGAAAGATGGAAACAGATACATCTTTGTCATGTTTGATGTTTTCACAAAATTCACCAAAATATACCCCATTAAGAACATCAAAAGCAGAACATGCCTAAATAAAATCGTCAAGGACTACATCCCAAAATATGGGAGGATAAAATGTATTCTATCGGACAATGCAACAATGCATAAGAGCAAGTTATTCCAGAACACCTTAGAAACATTAGGAATAAAATTGTACTATTCCTCAGCATATTATCCCCAAGGAAACCCGACTGAGAGAATCATGAGGGATATAAGTATTTATTTTCGTTTACTCTGCCACAGAGACCACACTTCCTGGACGGAAAAATGCGGATATATAGAGGAGGTGATTAACCATTCGGTGAACCCCACGACCAAGTTCGCCCCAATCGAACTAATGACCAACACGAAACCAAAAAAATTAGCAATTGACATTGACACCACGATGGCTGCCCAAAGAGAATTATCAGAGAAGGAAAAATGTCAATTGGCATTCAGAAGATTACAGCAGAAGGCTGAAAAAGGGAGGAACAAGGTGAAAAGATTCGTCAGGAAATGGTCCCCACAAATTGGAGAAAAGGTGCTCTTAAAAAGCCACAAAGCATCCAAGGCATCTGAAAAAAGATCTGGAAAGATGGAGCTATTGTATACTGGACCACTGGTCATAACAAAACAGCTGGGTGACCACACGTATGAGCTACAGAATACTAATGGCAAGTTGGTAGGAAGATACCATAAAAATAAATTGAAGCCATACAAAGAAAGGACCAAATAGTCTTTGCCAACGAATGTGTAAGGCAGGAGTAGTAGAGATGAAAGAAGATAAAGATTTTTAATGGGTTACTTATAGAAAATTATGTTCAGATTAGGAATTACAACAAGGAAGAAAATCAACATAGTCATTGGCTATATCGACCACAAAGAGCATTGTCAACAAAGACAGATGAGGACACTGATTGTCATTAATAAATGAATTATAGCGACGGAAGATAATATGTTTTTGACATAAGGATGTCAGGAACAAAAATAAAAATGAATCAATTATGATGAAAAAGATATAATATTTCGACACAAAGATGTCGAGGGTAAATTGAGAAGAAAAATAATACAATTACAGAAAAATTGTAAGTATAGAAGTTTTCTCTTATAAAAATAAGAGACAAAGAAATGACAATTAGTGAAGTAAGGAAAACCATAATCAGAAAAACAATGCCCATGAATTAAGATGAATATAGCCAATGCTAAGCTCGAAGGAATGTTGAACCAAACAACAATGAATAATAACCCAATTAAGAAAATTAGTACCATTAGTAACATCAGAGTTTAAGAACCGACTCAACAACCTGCCTATACATAAGCTTATAAGACAAAGAAGGCAAAGAACTGAATAAAATATTGCCATAAACATGATCATAATCATTAGCTCAAAATTTGTATCCTGTTTTTCTCTCCTCATAGCAATGAATACAAGTCAAAAAACCACATAATAAACCATGATACACTTAAATTATATTGGTGTCAATGTCAAATGTACAATAACTGAGTATGTGTTGTATAAGAACTGAATATGTGTTGTACAATAACTGAATATGTACTGTATGATAACTGGATATATTGTGTAATAACTGAATATGTTGAGTTATAACTAAATGTGTTATGCAAAAACTGAATGTGTATTGTGTAATAACTGAATATGTATTGCATAATAACAGAACATATGTGGTATGATAGCAGGATATATTGTACAATAACTGAATATATATTGTATAATAATTGGACATGTTGTGTAATAACTAAATGTGTTGTACAATAACTGGATATGTATTGTATAATAATTGAATGTATTGTGTAGCAATCGGATATGTGAAATTTATAAAGACATGCTGTATCATGTCAAAACAAAAGACAAAGACAAACAGTGAAGAAGACTGTAAAGAAAAAAAAAAAAAAAAAAAAAAAAAATTGTACAAAGTGATTGAATTATAGAAGTAGGGAGAAGTATTGTATTGTGTTTCAAGATTGTAAATAAGGTGACAACTTGAAAAACAAAACAAGGGGCATATGAGACAGAATATTGATCAATAGAAAATCGTTCATGTAAATATTTTTGTAAGAGTGTGTAAGTTTCTAATTCTTTTAATTTGGGTGTATCAGGGACTTATTTTTCAATATTCAAGATAGCCAATGTTTTCTTGTCACTTCGTGTTCAACCAATGAGAACTGTTGCGCGGATGAATACAAAAGAATGGCGGTGTTGCGTCATACCGACGCCTGGAACTAGATTCATTAGCGTCTGTATGCTCATGATGATCAGACGTATGTTTGATAGCGTGTGAACATGTAACTTTCACCCAAACTTTTATACAGTGTATATTCTACCAAACTGTGAAGACTGTTGATTAATTAATATGGTGCTAAAAGTGTAAATTAACGAATAAATATATTGTGATAAAGGAACGTTGATTTATGCATTCCATTCTGTTACCTCGACCCTGAAGATAAGAGTAGCTCAGATATCAATCAAACTATTACATCATTCAGTAAAAACATTATTCCTGCTGCTATATTCCGGTATGCTATGTAAAGACTTATTAATAAAATCCGCACCACTTTGATGGAGAAATTGAAGCAATTCGAATGGCCCTACAAAATCTATTGTACAGAATTTCACATTTTCAGCAAGCAGTTATTCTCTCAGATTCCAGGGCAGCAATTATAGCAATTACTTCCAAGTTGTCACCAAAAAACCAAACAATTATAGAATGTTGGAAAATCCTTATCCATCTAACAGCACTTCAAAAACACCTAGTTTTCCAATGGATACCAGCTCACTGTGGACTGAGTGGTAATGAGAAAGCTGATTTTCTTGCAAAAAAGGGTACCGGCAATGTGCAGAAATCAATAGTTAATCTACCATTTTATGCAGCTAAAAGATTAGTCAACTCTGAATTCAAAAAAATTATTGAAAAATATTACTATGAAAAATCAAAAAATAAAAGATGGGAACTACCAAACATTCAAACAGTAATTCCTGAGTATCCTCGAAAAACAGCAGTTGCAACCTTCAGGTTGATTACAGGACATGATTGTCTGGCAAAACATTTAAACAGAATTGGGATATATTCTTCACCACTCTGTCCTCTATGTGATCTGCAAGAGGAAATGGATCGAGACCACCTTCAAATATGCCCGGCCACTTCTAATGCCTCATCCATCAGTGAAAATATTGGAGAGCAAGAGGATTAATGACTTCATTGTCAGAAATCCAGCATTAGCTAACAACATATTGGTAGTATTGCACATGATGATGCAACTCACGAAGATTTCAATATCATAGCCCCTATATTGCATATTTTAATAATTTTTATGGTTTTTCACTATTTTTTCAATCTGGATGATATTTTTCATATTGGTAGTATTGCACATGATGATGCAACTCACGAAGATTTCAATATTATAGCCCCTATACTGCATATTTTAATGATTTTTATGGTTTTTTATTGTTGTTTTCCATCTGGAAAATATTTTTCATATTGGTAGTATTGCACATGATGATGTAACTCACGAAGATTTCAATATTATAGCCCCTATATTGCATATTTTAATAATTTTTATGGTTTTTCATTAGTTTTCAATCTGGATGATATTTTTCATATTGGTAGTATTGCACATGATGATGCAACTCGCGAGGTGGCGAGAACTAATGCTGAGTCATGTTGTCATTTAGTGAATCCCCTGTTCCGTCCTTTCGTTATATGTACGTGCGTGGAGAATAATCAGTGCGTTATCTGAGAGGTTTAAAGATAAAGTGCAGATCAACGTTTTGAGCAGCACGATTATAGCAGTGCTTGCCTGCCCACCAGTAGTTGTGTCGTGATCTTCAAACGTAACAGTGTTGTGAACTGGTTCCCACCAAATTAAATTAGGCATATAAAATGTTACAAGTTCTTCAAATGCCGAAAATAAAACTAACTTCGAGCGCTAGATTAATTAATTTACAGAAAGAGTTTTCAGGTGATTTAATATCTACAGATAATAGGTACTGTTTTGTGGGCGTGTGAGAAAAATGTAGGAAGTGAGAAAAGATTTTAAATAGTTCAGCGCATAAACACAGCAAAACATGAGGAGAATTTAATCAGAAAACTCGTAAACAAAGAACATGTTCAAAAACAGCTAGTAGAGTGTTTAGGAAGTAGGGTTACTGAATTTTCCTATGACTTGTGCCAAGCATTTTTAGCTGCTGATATTCCCATGTTCAAAATTAATAATTCAACATTTAAAAACTTTCTTGCCAAGTACACTCGACAGCATGTGCCTGAAGAAAGTACACTGCGTAAGACTCATGCAGGACATTGTTAGAATAACGTATTGTCAAATATACCAAATGAATTAGCGGATCAGCTTGTGTGGTTGTCTGTTGATGAAACCACTGATTCTGAGCATCGTTCTATTTCTAATATAATCGTGGGTTCTTTAAATAATAAACAAAAGACTACACCTCATCTTCTTAATGTGTGCTAATTGTTGGCCACGTGACCCAGTTTGTGATGGACTCTTTGAAATTAATATGGCCATGTGGAATGAAATACGACCAGTTACTTTTATTTGTTACTGATGCAGGTCCTTATATGCTAAAATCAGTACAAACTCTGAAAGGTATTTTTCCTAACTTAATTCATATAACTTGTTTGGCATACACTCTTCATTGCATTTCTGAGACAATAAGGGATTCTTTCCCATTTGTAGATAGATTTGTTTCCAGCACAAAGATAATTTTTGTTAAATCTCCTAAAAGAGTTAAGTTGTTTAGATCAACAGCACATAATACCCAACTTCTTCCTGAACCAGTGTTAACTCGATAGGGAACATGGGTCGATTATGCTGAGCACATAGAAATAGTCGAAAATGTTGTTAATTCATTTAACTCGAAATATGGTTCATCAATAGAAACCGTGCAAAATATTCTGTCATGCACTGGGTTAAAAGAGGATCTTAGTTTCATATCTACCCAATTTTCTTTCTTACCAACAGCCATAACGGCATTGGAAGCTGTAGGATCTCCTTTGCATGAATCACTTACTGTTTTTGAAAAAACAGTATGTGATCTAAGTTCGGTTCCTGGTAGCATAGGACAAAAAGTGAAAGACAAAGTGAATTATGTAATTTCAAAAAATTCTGGTTATAAACTGATTTGCGATATTCGAGACATCCTTGAAAGAAAACCATCTGTCACACCAAGAGACTTGACTCTCTCTGTGAAGCAGTTAACATCATTTAAATATGTCCCGATAACATCTTGTGACGTGGAGAGAAGTTTTTCGGGTTACAAAAGTGTTTTGCGAGACAACAGATGATGTTTTACAGTTGAAAATTTGTGCAAAGTGTTGCTTATGAACTGCAATTTAGCAGTTAATACTAGCAGCGGGGTGGTCTTCTTCAACCTCTAAGGAATAAGGTAACTTTAATTACTATTATTTATACTAACTCGTCTTGTCTACTGCAAAAGGACATTATTTGTTTTAATTAAATAGTGCATATTTCTTGGCATATTTTCGAGTTTTTAAGAGCATATTTGCATGCATATTTCAGTGTTTTTTAGGGCATGAGCTTCCGAGCCATATAAATCGATCTACCAATGGGAAAGAATCACGTATTGTCTCAGAAATGCGATGAAGAGCGTGTGCCAAACAAGTTATATGAATTAAATTAGAAAAAATACCTTTCAGAGTTTGTCCTGATTTTACCATATAAGGACCTGCATCAGTAACAAATAGTAGTAACCGGTCGTATGTAATTCCACATGGCCATATTATTTTCAAAGAGTCCATCACAAACTGGGCCACAGTTACTTTGTCAGTGGCCGACAATTCGCACACATTAAGAAGATAAGGTGTAGTCTTTTGTTCATTATTTAAAGCACCCACAATTATATTAGCAATAGAACAGCGCTCAGAATCAGGAGTTTCATCAACAGACAACCACATGATCCGCTAATTCATTTTGTATATTTGACAATACGTTATTGTAACAATGTCCTACATAAGTCTTATGCAGTGTATTTTCTTCAGGCACATGTTGTCGAGTGTACTTGTTGTTGTTGTTGTTGTTGTTGTTGTAGTAGTGTTTAACGCCCGCTTTTACTACTACGGCACCGCAGGCGGTGACACTGACGATATATGGAATGAAGATGGAGCACCGGTGGAATGAGATGGCGGGGGAAACTGGAGCACCCGGAGAAAACCCGCCCTGACGCTGCTTCGTCCACCATGAATACCACATGCGGTCCCTGGGATTGAACCCGGGCCGCCTAGGTGATAGGCGAGCGCGCTAACCGCTCGGCCGCGGCTCCGCCTCGAGTGTACTTGGCAAGAAAGTTTTTAAATGTCGGATTATTAATTTTGAACAAGGGAATATCAGCAGCTAAAAATACTTGGCACAAGTCATAGGAAAATTCAGTAACCCTACTTCCTAAACATTCTACTAGCTGTTTTTGAACAGGTTCTTTGTTTTCGAGTTTTCAGATTAAATTCTCCTTATGTTTTGCTATGTTTATGTGCTTAACTATTTGAAATCTTTTGTCACTCCCTACATTTTTCTCACACGCTCCACAAAACAGTACCCTATTATCTGTAGATATTAAATCACCCGAAAACTATTTCTGTAAATTAATTAATCTAGCACTCGAAGTTGGTTTTATTTTTGGCATTTGAAGAGGTTTTTAACATTTTATATGCCTAATTTAATTTGGTGGGAACCAGTTCACAACAGAGGCTACTAAGTCTGCCTGCCGTTTGCCGGAGATTTTTACACACAGTCTTCCTTACGCAGATATTATACAGATGGAAAATATAATAAAAAACATCTTCAAGGGATACCAGGCGGGCAGAAGTCATCTTGGCCCGCCTGAGAGTAGGTCACACACCCATCACGCATGGACACCATCTGCGTGGTGAGCCAGCACCGATATGTTCCACCTGTGGCGTTCAGCTCTCTGTGGCCCATGTCCTAGTCGATTGTCAATCGTGAGCACCAGCTGTTTGGCCTGGGTTCCACTTTAAAGTCGATCTTAGGCAACAACCCGGTAGCTGTTGATTCAGTGCTACAGTTCGTCGGCAGTATTGGCTTTGGTAAGCAGGTTTAAATTTTATTTCGTGGTTTTACTTTTTACATTTTATCTGCTTACCTTTTTAGATCACTTTACATGTTTTAACTGTTTTGAGCTTACCTTTTAGACAAGTTTTACATTTTAACTGTTTTACTTTTTATCTGTTTTAGCTTCCGTTTTAATATTTAACTTTGAGTTTTAAGTGGTGGTGAGTATTTTCTGTTTATAACTTTGACTTGGGGCTCTAATGACCTGGCTGTCAACGGGCCCCTAAACCCTAATCACTTGCTCACACAGTTCACAACACTGTTATGTTTGAAGACCACGACATAACTACTGGTGGGCAGGCAAGCTATAACCGTGCTCCTCAAAACGTTGACATGCACTTTATCTTTGTTTATATAAACCTCTCAGATAACACACTGATTATTCTCTATGCACATACATTAATGAAAACGGGATTCACTGCATGACAACATGACTCAGCATTAGTTCTTACCAACTCCCAAGTTGCGTCATCAAGTGCAATACTATCAATATAAAAAATGTTATGCATATGGAAAAAAGATAATAATAAACCATAAAAATCATTAAAAGATGCAATATAGGGGCTATAATATTTTAATCTTCATGCGTTGCATCATCAAGTGCAATACCACCAATATGAAAAATACTATACAGATGGAAAATATAATAAAAAGCCATAAAAATCATTAAAATATGCAATATAGGGGCTATAATATTGAATTATTATGCATTTATCAAAATCAAGAAAATATGCAGTTATATGCACCATAAAATCATGTGCAAATAACTGAAAATTCCATAATTCGTGCACATAATGTAAAAGCATACATTTTTAACCCCTATGAAAAAACATGCAAGTGCCTGAACTTCCTAGCCCTACTTATAAGAGCCACCTCAGCTTTCATGGCACCCTGGCCTTTGCTCTCCCAGGTAACTCTTATCAACCCTTCTCCTTCATTTTTTTTCCCTTTCCTTATATTCTTTGCATTTCTTTCCTATTTTGCTTTTACTTTCTGTAGAAACCCAGCTATACATGTAACCTTCTTTTCCTCTTTTCCCTTTAACATTTTATCACTACTGCATTAGTATATTTTTCCCAATTCCTCTTCCCAAACCTTTTTTACTTTCTCTACTGGTAAGTAGAGGAAGTGTTGTCTTCCACCCAAAAATTCTATGTCAAGATTTCACCGGAAATACATGTTTTGAGACCCCCTGAATCCAAAAGATGCATTTTTAGAAAAAGGTCCATGTGTGTGTGTGTGTGTCTTGTCAGTCTGTGACAGCATAACTCAAAAACGAAAAGTTGGTTAGAAACCAAAGTTGGTATTTAAGTTTAATGTCTTTCAAGAATGTGACACAAAGATTTTGAAGAAAATAGCCCCATCCTGAACTACACTTTACATGGAAAATTTTTAAAAAATTTTGAATTTCTTGAAAATGGCTCTTAACGATTTTGATTAAAATGACATATGTTTAAGATATTTGTATGACAAATGAGATGTATATTTTGAATTTTTTGGCTATAGCCTATGTAGTCTTGTTTACTCTGGATGACTTTTGAATAACTCGTAAACCATAAGAGATAGACAAAATCTTACTATACAAAAAATGTAGATCTTGCTAAAGCTCACAGTTTATGTCCAAATAATTTTTTTTTGTTTGTTGTAGAGTGAACCATTTCGGAGATATTCCTTGTTATTTGTGTCAGTTTCGGAGAGCTTGAAACTTTCATTTTTTTTATATGTTAAGCATGCCCCCCCCCCCCCCCCGGGGAATGTCGCATTGTCGTGGCGGGGGGGCTCAGTACCCAGTGAGTCAGACGGGTAGTTATGTGAGCATTAGCTACTAACTATCAAGAGATGAGGGGAAGCTAAGATCATTCCGCAACACCAACCCAAGCAATGGATAAAACGAATCTTGGAATTATTACCCCAGGTGGTACTTCAGGTAAACTGGACAATCCATCCTCTTCAGAGGCAGACTCCATGGATTCTCGGGGGAGTCATCAACTGCTTGAGGGAGATGTGTTTAGAAAGAGTGCATTGACCCAACGATCACCTACAGTAAAACGAGTAATGCACTTACATACAGGAGAAGAGGAACTAAAGAGGATACTGAATGAGATCCAGCGTCAAAATGAAGAACTAAAATACGAAATAAAAGCCCTTAGACTCGAAAATCAAGAACTTAGAAAAAATATGGATAAAGAGAAGCAGAATTCTCTGGATGTGAATAAGGATCCTATAAGAGTAGAGCAAACGAGAGAGAAAACAACTAGTGAGAAAGAACTTATAGAGAAAGCAGGACCTAGCAATATGATAGATTATAATACAGATGAGGAAGATCTGGTCAGAGAAACAGATTGGGTATTACAGAGGAAAAATAAAAAACGAAAAGCTGAAACATCGCCAGTAATAGAAACAGGAAAACCCCAAAAAAATTATAGAAATAAAAAGTCAGAAACCAGAAGCATTATAAGCAAAACAAATAACATGAAGGAGGAAAAAAAAGTTCCCTATAAGGAACACCAGCCTCCTCCTATTAACATATATGATATAGCAGACTATCTAAAACTTCAGGCATTATTAAAACCTGTGTTAGGAAAAGAATATAAAGTTACATCATTAAATAAAAATGTATGGAAGATCAATACTATGAATTCTGATAGCTATAGGGCTTTGGTCAAGAAATTAAACACAGAAAAGTCAATTGGCAAACTTATGAAAACAAAAATGATAGACCAATTAGAGTTATGGCAAGAGGATTGCATGCTTCATGCCCAAAAGAAGATATAATAGAAGAGTTAAAGGAAAGAGGCTTTAAAATTAAAGATGCTGTCAATATTCTTAAGAAAGAAAGGTACACAAATAGGAATGGAGAGCAGGAAGTAGTTAGACAAGGATTGCCACTATTTATGCTTACCTTTGATAATAAGGAGAATATTACAGAGATATATAATATTAAGACAATTTTGAATGTGGTTGTCAAAATTGAACCCTTGAGAAAGAATACTAATTTGATACCACAATGTAAGAAATGCCAAGGCTTTAACCATACCCAGGCGTATTGCCAAAGAGAACCACGTTGTGTGAAATGTACAGGAAAGCACCACACTAAAGATTGTAAAATAAGCAAAAACGCACCACCAAGATGTGTTAATTGTGGAGGACAACATCCAGCAAACTATCGTGGATGTGAAGTAGCTAAGGAGCTGCAAAAGAGGAGGAATGAAGTCTTGAAAAATCAAAGACAGATTCATAGGACTCGAGGGAATTGTAACTTAGGTATGGTCCTAGAAGAAAATGAAGTAGTAGTGGATGAACCTAACAGAGAAGAGAACAACTACGCAGCAGCAACATGTAATGGTAAAGCTGAAATTCCAACCGTTGATAAAGCAATAATACGCATCCTAGAAATACTGGACGAGCAGAAATATACCAACAAACTGATCTACGATAGATTAAGAAAGCTTGAAACTAGTCTTAACAGAAGTAAATAAAATGGCGCACACATACAGAATATTATCATGGAATGCAAACGGATTACAACAGCGTATTCAGGATTTGGAACTGTTCCTGAAAAGCAAGAAAATAGATATATGTTTAATATCCGAAACGCATTTGGCTAAACTATCATATGTTAGAATTAGGGGATATGATATCTACCGCTCAGACCATCCATCTGATAAAGCAAGAGGAGGCTCCGCAGTAATAATTAAAAACTGCATTAAACACTATGAAGAAAGTAAAATAGAAATAGATGAAATGCAAGTGATAACTGTCACTATCCAAGTTAAAACCAAGCCTTTTAATGTCTCTGCAATATACTGTCCCCCAAGGAATAACCTAAAAGAAAAGGATTATATTAATCTCTTTAAGACTCTAGGTAATAACTTTATTATTGGAGGGGATTACAACGCTAAACATTGTCACTGGGGATCAAGAATAACCACTACCAAAGGTAGGGAGCTATTTAGGGCAGCGATTAAAACAAAGTGCCAATTCCATTCAACTGGAAAACCTACATATTGGCCGACAGATGTAAATAAAGCACCAGATTTAATTGATTTTTTCATAACGAAGGGTATATCTAACAATTATGTGCACGTAAATGAGGATTATGATATCTTTTCGGATCACTCCCCAATTATATTAACAGTAAGTGATAATATCATAACAAAGGATAACCCCCCAAGACTAACTAATAAAAAAACAAATTGGGAAGGGTTCTAAAAAGAATTACAGAGCACTATTGAACTTAATGTTCCTTTAAAAACTCTGCAACAACTGGAAGCAGAGATAGATCTCTTTGTTACTAATATTCAACAAGCAGCATGGAACCATACTCCAGAAAAAAGTAGGAAAAATGTGAATGATATCTCCTATCCAATGGAAGTGAGGGAGTTAATTAGTGAAAAACGAAAACTGTGTAAAAAGTGGCAGAGGTCACGGGCACCAGAAGATAAAAAGCGATTAAATCAAATCTGTAAGAAGTTAAAGAATTTGATCAGTAGTATCAAAAACAAATCATTTACTATCTATATGAAAGGACTAACAGCAGACAAAGATACTGATTACTCTTTATGGAAAGCAACAAGGAGTATCAAAAGACCTATAAATCAAATTCCACCAATAAAAAAAGGAGATGGATCATGGGCAAGGAGTGATAAGGATAAAGCAGATCTATTTGCCAACTATCTAGAAGAGATTTTTCAACCTTTATCTGGACAAACTTCTGAAGAGGACATTAAACATGGTAAGAAAAGGGAAGGCAAAGATCTTAGGCGTGTAACGCTCAAAGAATTAAAACGTGAAATCCACCAAAATATAAATGCAAAAAAAGCGCCAGGATATGATTTAATCACTGGACACATTCTTAAAGAATTGCCACAAAAAGCTCTTATCAAGCTATTACATATGATAAATAGTGCATTAAGACTTAAACATATCCCAAGTCAATGGAAGGTAGCAGAAGTACTCATGATCCTTAAACCTGGAAAAAACCCTAATGAAAAGGAATCATACAGACCGATTTCACTCCTATCCCAATTAGCTAAACTGTTTGAAAAGTTATTGTTAAAGCAATTAAAACCTATAATAGAGGAAAGTAAATTAATACCAGAACATCAGTTTGGATTTAGAAATAAACATTCAACAATTGATCAAGTACATCGTATAGTCGATGTCATAGAAAGAACGTTAGAGGAAAAGAAAATATGTTCTGGAGTATTCCTGGACGTGGCCAAAGCGTTTGATAAAGTCTGGCACAAAGGTTTAATTTTTAAGCTCCAACGAGATCTACCTGACCACTTCTATCAAATATTGTTATCATACATTGAAGGGAGATATTTCCGAGTTAAATATGGAAATGAATACTCTGAATTAAAGAATATAGCTGCTGGAGTACCCCAAGGAAGCGTCTTAGGGCCAGTACTATACCTCATATTTACTAGGGATATTCCAAACCTAGATAATACAACCATGGCCACCTTCGCTGATGATACAGGAATTATGGCAGTTGGACATACAGTAGAGGAATCTACACAGAAATTACAGAAAGCTGTCAATAAGGTTAACGAGTGGACGAAGAAGTGGCGTATAAAATTAAATGAATCTAAATCTGTACATATTAACTTTACAAATAAGAAAACTCAGATACTACCAATAAAAATAAATAACCAAACTATTCCCCAAGCACAAACAGTGAAGTATCTAGGAATGACACTAGACTCAAAATTAAATTGGAGAAAGCATATAGAAACTAAAAGAAAAGAATTAAATATCAAATATAAGAAACTTTATTGGCTCATTGGGAGAAATTCCGAACTTGACATATACAATAAGTTATTAATTTACAAGCAGGTGTTAAAGCCAGTCTGGACCTATGGGATACAGCTTTGGGGCTGCGCTAAGTCGACCAACATAAAACACATACAGACTTTTCAAAATAAAGTTTTGAGAACAATAGTTAATGCACCATGGTATGTACGAAATGATGACATACATAGAGATCTCAAAATCGACACTGTTATACAAGAAATAAAAAAGACTGCAACGAAACATCATTTAAAAGTGCAGCACCATGAAAACAAAGAGATGTTGAAAGTTCTTAGTAACTGTGAAGTCCGAAGACTGAAAAGAAAAAAGCCAGATGACTTAATGTGAGACCGCAAGAACTATGTGTAAACTATGGGAGCCTTCAATGGAAGACTCGCCTTTATATGTGAACCTATTTAAGAAGAAAATATTACTAGATAAGCTTTTGCTTAGTTGTAATTTGATTAAAAAAAAAAAAAAAAAAAAAAAATGTTAAGCATGCAAACAGAACGGGATCTCAAAGCTTTAAGAGATTTGACTATCGCTCAAAACCTACTGTATTCTCATATTCTCCTTGCACCTACAAGGAAACAAGCTATAAGATAATTTGTACAAATGTTTATCTCAACTAACACGAAGAAGATATAGGAATAAGTGTTTGTAAGAATGGTTAGTACAAGAGTAGAGAAAGTCATGTGAGTGTAACACATCAGATTTTTTTTCCCCATCTTTACATTCTGTCATATAATGTGCTATATTTTATCACACAATTCACATAATCCTTTTTCTCTACCTCTTAATCCCCTCAGAAGTATTGTACCTGTTCTCATCAACTCTCTTTGTCTACTGCAGCAATCTACTCAAGATTCTCCTTCCCAATTTCTTTTTACTTGTTTATGAAATTGTAATGATTTCTTATTCTTTAAACTTTTCAAAATTTCTTGCCATTCTATGTTCTCTATTCTGGTTCTTACCAATTTACCCACATCGCTTGCGTTCTTTGCTTCTAGCCTCATATATCTCCCATTCCAATTTCCCCCATAACTCTTCCTATCTCTGCCAACCAGCTATTTGTGCTCTCCAGAATTTTTTGCTGCTTTGCTGTATCACTTATCACTCGTAGTAAGTAACAAACTGGAATGTTAAAAGAGATGTTTTAAATGAATGATGACTGTTAAGTATTCTCAACATTGAGACTGAGTTGAGTTTAAGTATGTTAGATTTTCTAAGAAACAGAAGATATTCATCTACACAGCAAAGGATTTTAAAACTTCTAAATCATGTGTCAAAATGCACATAAATATATAGGTGAACTTTAGGATGTAGGTCATGACAGGAATAACATTTCTGTAATTTGACTCAGGGGTCTCCGTCTAGGGGATATGTGAATAGTGACCACAAGGTACCCAAGCTGAGCAGAACATTACTTCCACTTACTGGTGTTTTGCTCCTCACTTTAACTTTTCTATTTGACCTTACCTTGGTCATCTCTTGTTCTCTTCCGACCCCGATGCTATTAGGGTTCCCGAGGGCTAGGGAGTCTTTATTTTTCCAACCTCTCCATTTCTCTATAAAATCTTAACCCCTAACATGCTGACCTGTCATGGCATGTAATACGTCCTCTGATTGGTGACCAGAGGATATGGTCGGTGAATTTATTTTGATAATTCTCCCGGTCAGGTTGGTGAGACCCGTAAACCAATGACAGGTGTGGTGCTCCAGACATTCTGGGGGTTGTGAGAGAGCGATGTGACTGCCAAAACATAAAAATATGGTGCTCTCTACAAAGCGGTTACTATTACTGCTATTGCTCGCTTCAATATCATCAGTGAAAAATATTGGAGAGCAAGAAGATTAATGACTTCATTGTCAGAAATCCAGCATTAGCTAACAACAATATAATTTCAAGATTTCCTCTTCTTTGATCAAAAATCTATACCAAAATGTTATTGTTCTTTCCAATATTATTCCTTTCCTTCTTCTCTTTCCTAATTCTACTATACTGCTTGCAAAAGTTAAAGGCATGTGAAGACTGGCCAGTGCTCAAGCGGAGCGCTGTTGCCAAGCATAGTGCATGTACCGGAAGAGGTTCTGTACATAAGGCCATGTGGGTATTCCGGGCAACGAGGTGGCGGATGCGGCTGCGAAGTCTGCATGTCTCCTTTCGGAATATTCCACCCGTACACTACCCTATATAGATGTGCAGAAGTACTTTTGTCCCCATCTATTGACTCTCTGGCAGCAATCTTGGGAAGCGTTAGCTGGCACTCAGTTACGGACAATAAAGGACACTGTACAACCCTGGCAGACCAGCTGCAGGGATTCCAGGCGAGAAGAAGTGGTTTTAACTCACCTGAGGATAGGCCACACTCGAGCCACACAAGGACATCTTTTGCGTGGTGATCCAGAGCCTGTCTGTGCGACGTGCAATGTTCCACTCTCCGTCACACATGTCCTTCTTGATTGTCCCCAATACAGTCGTGAGCGCCAGTCCGCTGGCCTGGGTCTTACACTGTGCTCTGTTTTAGACAACGACCCAGTAGCTGTAACTACAGTACTGCGGTTTGTTGCCAAGATTGATTTTGGCAAGCATGTGTAAGGTGCTTTTATCTTGGCAGGTTTAAAATTTTAAGATGTTTTGATTATGGTGTTTTTATCGTTTTAACTGTGTTACCAGCTAAAGTTTTTAGCAAATCACCTGTTTTAAGTTTTAGCCGTTTTAGTGGTTTTAACATTGATTTTTTTAGTTATTTTATCTCCGACTTTTTAACTTTTAAAGGGGTGAGCTTTTAGTAGTAGTTTGATTGTTTTTATTCTTGGACTTCGGGCCCTAATGACCTAGTTGTCAACGGGCCCTTAAACACAACTCACTCACTCTGTATGTAAGAGCGTGTGAGATGTGTGTACCACATTCGGTAGTGCTGGTAGGAGGGGCAAGCTTAGGATTCGCTGGAGTCTGCAGTACGGCCTGCCTCCATGTGCCTTTAACTTTTGCGAAGATTATAACACTATTTCCTTTGGTGCCGATCTTAGTAACTCTAGTAGCTCTTTACAAAACATTCTACAGTGGAACCCCTGCTTTACACTTCTGTTAGGGACACTTGAAAATGGTGTAAAATCAAGGAAAATAAATGTGATAGCATACAGAAAATTCTGAGGGGAGCACAAAAACAAAAATGATTAAAATCGCTTTTAATAACCAGTTCTTTCCAATCATGAACTTCCAATGTATTAATGTCTTTAAGTTTCAATAAATACATTTATGAAGAAACTTTCACTAGCCCATTTTCATTTGATAAAAATAAAATTGAATTTCTCTAAGCTGAAAGCTATGTCTTAGGTATATATCTAGTTTTATGTACAACAAACATTCCTGGTACATACAAGGGGAAAAAACTGAAAGGATGCAGCAATTATATTAACATTACCTTTTTATAACCAAATTTTATTCGAAGAAGTCTTTGTCATGCTATTTATTTAAAAAATTATATAATGAATTCTGACCATAAGCTACAGTTCAAGCATACATTAAATGTGTTTTCTAATGTTACAATGTTCACTGTGTTCTTGTCATTTTAATCTGTACACTTAATTTTCCATTTTTTGGCATATTGTAAGCGTTTCATCACTAACACTAAAATTTTGGAAATATGCTCTTGTATTTTGCAAACCTTGTAGAGCATCTATGAATTTAGATCCTGACATTTGAAACACCTGGGAACTGCCAAGAAGTCTTAAGGCAATCGAGAAGAAATCGATGTACACTCTACCTTTTTGTAATATCTTTCTTAGCCTTGGTGTCACCTCTATAACATGATGTATTGTTTTATCTCTTCTGTTAAAAATCTGTGAGTTATTTCCTTTTTATACTCATCCAGTGTTAGTTCATCTGTAAAGTTTTGGACATGTAGCAATTTGAGAAATTTCTCCTTAGTTATCCAGTCCAGTACTGAGTATCCTATTAGTCTGGGGGACTTTATTTTAGCTTCTTTTGTTAGTTTTTCGTGTGTTAGTATCTTTTGTGTATCTTCTTCAGAGTGGGTAACGACTACTACTTGTTCACCTGCTGGCCGTATGGACCTAATTCTTATTTTTGCTTTCACTGGGTCTATAATTTCAGTTATTTTCTTTATCTTCTCCGCAGGCCCCTGGCCAGATTTCAACGCTACGAATACACTAGCAGATTTTTTATTCATAGCTTGGACCATTTTATCTTCCTTACGTTGTTGAATTTACCAGTACCTACTACTGCTGCGTAGGATGGCATTGTTTGTGGCATGGTTCTGTTTCGTAATTCATTTTCTTTTCTTAACCTATCATTTTCCTTTTCGAGCTCTGAAATTCTTCCATAACAAACTATTTTGCTAGCCATTCGTATAAATTTGTTTCTTACTTTTGCGACGTTGGCTTTTGTGGTTCTTTCACTAGCTGTTAGTTCTTCGTCCAGCTTATTTATATATTTCAATAATTCCGTCATGATATCAGCCGTTTCTTCTTCCTCTTGATTACTACTTTGGAGGTTATACAAATCTTCAGGGGTTTCCCCTTCTTTCTCCCTACTTTGCGACATTTCTATAAGAATTTGAACAGCAACTACACAACAACACGACACACTACACAACACAACACAAAGAACATAGCCCTAAGAAGGGCTATTATCCCTTCCGGGATAACCTGGAAGGTTGCAACCTTCGTAGAAAACTATGTCAGATGCAGAACAAGAAAGCAACAATGTATTTCTCAAACTCTAGCCCTGAGAAGAGCTTAAAGAGTCTGCAAATCCCTGTCCCTACTCCTATGCCTCTCTTGGTCAGCAGAGCTGTAGCCCAGGGTGAATGGCGAGGACGTGGAGGCTCCACGTGAGTATCAGTGAGATCGCTAGAGACAACAAGGAAGACACACCTGGCACACCTAAAAATCTCACTGAAAGTCTCACCGGGCTCACCCCAGTAAAATGGGAATGGGAGAATTAGGTTTTAAGCAATCGTCAGATCTTTTAAGAGCTGCTTGCTATGTGATGACATTGAAGTTATGCTGTATTTGAATGGCCAGCATCTAAAAAGGCAAATAATGACTTACTGTTTGAGAAAGGGATAAGTATTTTAAAGTTCAAAGCAACAAGAAGGAATATCTCAAAAATGGTAAACTACAAAAAGAATAGAAAAAGAAAATATATTTGACATACATTATGTGCTATGACGCAAACGGTTCTCTCTGTCGAAGACGTCGCCTTTAAGACCTATAAGATCTTGTGTTTGGTGTCCGGACTAGCTCTAGCAAGAGGTCCTAATCTACAGGGTATGCGTGAGTTATGGTAGGAATGAAACCAAACGAAGAATCAACCAACATATCACTTTATTTGTAAATTTCCAGATTTGTAGAGAACTGTCGACGATATTTAAATAGAATGTAACTTTTTAACTTGAACTACAACGTTATAACACTTTAACTTTGTCACCCTTTAGCAACCGCCGAATTATGTCTACGTGCTAGCTTACGTACAACTCCCAAGTTGCATGTGCGTTATCTCGACTCGATTCAAGATGAGTGTGTCTTGCGTTGCATTTGTTTTTGCGCAAGCAACACGAAGGAAGCGATTTCCATTGGCTAACTTTAGAGCACGTCATGGTAAGATAGGAATCAGCCCGCTGAATCACTAAGGCTGAGTACAAACAACAACTGTAACCTCATCACTCATTTAAATCTGCCTAGGCTTCCATTCTTGAGACTTTAACAGATTCAGCTTTATTACATCTTCCCCTTAACTATTGACTAGAATCTCCTTTTGTTTCTTTCTATTATCAAATATATATATTGACATAATTTCGGTTTCAAATGCCCCCATAAACATTATTTTATTACTAAATAATAAGTTAATGTTTATGTTCTGCCCGAATGATTAATTTTTAGTGAATACCTATTCTTGTGGCTGGCAATTCTCCATCCACATACATTTTTTTACAAACATTTCAAAACATGCATTCCAAACAAAATTAAGTTTTACTTAAAACCCTATTATTTACCTTTTTTTTTTTCACCTTCGGAAGTTACATAATTTTACAAAAGTTCCTTGGTTTGGTATTTATTAGTTTCTTGATACTCTTTCTCTTCCTGGTTTGCACAACACTTCCACTTAGTCACTATTATACTAAACTTAACTATATTTACAATATTTATACAATTTCTTGTTCTTGACAAGTACACAATCATATCAATGATCTAACCATTATCTCTAAGGTTTGCTCTTTTCCGGTTTTCCCATAAATTGTCATTTCTAGGTATGAGACCACGATATCTCTCTCGAACCTCGTAATTCTGATTCAAATTTGGGGTTGCCCCTTGCCCGAAAAAGTTTTGGAAAGCTCTTTCACCTTGATTTTTGCTTTGATCAATCTCCTGTTTGGCTTTGTTTGCACTGTATTTAGTACTTTCACGAAGATTTGCGCTTACACTAGGGTTTGTGTTTACACTAGGACAAGCAGAATTAGCACGACTATCACTTAATTTCAAATTTTCCCGTGCTTGCTTTACACCCTGGATTTCCGTAACCACTTCCTTTACGTATTCATTTAAATCTTCCACATTTACAGTTAACCTCCTACCTTCCCTTTCTGCATTCTGTAACCTAACCTTACTGTCTTCCAATTCTTTGCAGGTTGTTTCTCTCTTGTTATTGAATATCTGCCCTACTTCTTCCCTAATCTTACTACTCTCTCTCTCTCAGATTTCTCAAATCGAACAAATTCTTGATTAATTTCTTTCTTTACATTTTCTATCTCCCCCGCAAGCTGAGTTCTGTTCTCTCTAACCTCAATCCTTACGTTATCCACTTCACTTCTAATTTCCCCCTGAACATTTTCTATCACATGTTGTTGGTTTTCTATTCTCTGTGCTAATTCTGTCAAGCCTTGATTATTACTCTCCAATTTCTCTGTCAACACTTTGTTACTACTCTCTCTTTCTCTATCTTTTCAATTAAACTTTGGGTGGTCATTTCTAGCTGTTCAGTCAAACACTTATTGTTATTTTCCAATTTCTCAGTTAAACTTATATTGCTACTTTCCAATTTCTCAGTTAAACTTTTATTGCTACTTTCCAATTTCTCAGTTAAACTATTTTCCAATTTCTGAGTTAAACTTTTATTGTTAGTTTCCATTTTCTCAATCATCTTAGTTAAATCTTTATTCATTTCATTCAACATTGCCATTATCTGCCCTAGCATGTTACTTTCTGTAATTACAACTGATGTTTGACAATCACTGCCAGAATGACCTTCCCTTAGTTGCTCTCTTTGATCTGATACATTTACATTTCCCCCTACATTTGCTACTACATCTACAGTTTCCCTATTTACAACTTCTATCTCCTGAATTGTACTATCTACTACAGACTGTTCCAACATCTTGCCGTTTCTAAGAATCATCTACTTAAATATCACTGATAAACTAGTTTAACACTCAGTACCTTAATATTGTTGCTGCACTCCGATGTTGCCACTATCCTTGATGTTATTGGTCCATTAGGTACTTCTGCAGTCTCTGTTGATTCTCTTCTTCTCGAATCTTGTTGGCGCAATCCTTATCGTGTCAGCTTCTGCTGGTCCTCTTCTTCTCGAATATCGTTGGCCCAATCCTTGTCGTCTTATCGTGCCACACGTTGGTTCGCCATTTGACGCAAACGCTCCTCTCTGTCGAAGTTGTCGCCTTTAAGACCTATAAGATCTTGTGCTTGGTGTCCGGACTAGCTCTAGCAAGAGGTCCTAATCTACAGGGTATGCGTGAGTTATGGTAGGAATGAAACCAAACGAAGAATTAACCAACATATCACTTTATTTATAAATTTCCAGATTTGTAGAGAACTGCCAACGATATTTAAATAGAATGTAACTTTTTAACTTCAACTACAACGTTATAACACTTTAACTTTGTCACCCTTTAGCAACCGCCGAATTATGTCTACGCGCTAGCTTACGTACAACTCCCAAGTTGCACGTGCGTTATCTCGACTCGATTCAAGACGAGTGTGTCTTGCGTTGCATTTGTTTTTGCGCGAGCAACACGAAGGAAGCGATTTCCATTGGCTAACTTTAGAGCACGTCATGGTAAGATAGGAATCAGCCTGCTGAATCACTAAGGCTGAATACAAACAACAATTGTAACCTTATCACTCATTTAAATCTGCCTAGGCTTCCATTCTTGAGACTTTAACAGATTCAGCTTTATTACATCTTCCCCTTAACTATTGACTAGAATCTCCTTTTGTTTCTTTCTATTATCAAATATATATATTGACATAATTTCGGTTTCAGCTATAAGAAGATCTCAATTTTTTGTGTAGCAAGATTTTCTCTCTCTTACGGTTTACCAGTTATACAAAATTCTACCAGAATGAAGAGAACTTCTGAGGATACATTCCCAGAAAATGCAATACATACATTTAATTTGTTATGAAAGTATCTTAAACATATGGTATTTTGATCACAATCTTTTCATTTTTGAGTTATGCTGTTCAGACACACAAACATTTGGACACATACATACACATGCCAGTTTCTAACTCTTCTTTTATTCAGGGGATCTCTAAACATTATTTCCACTGAAATCTTGGAATCAAATTTTTGGATAGAATTCTATATATTTTCTACCTATGTACACAGTGGAGAAATTAAAAAAAAAAAAAAAAAAAAAAAACAAAACATGGTGGTGCATTATCTGAAGTGCAAATAATGAAAATATTATTGTGATATTTGAGTGACCCAGGCTTTCAAACTTGTGTATAGGTAAGACATTGGCTTAAACAGGAGCAATGTCACAGACATCCTTGCAGGTGCTAGAAGCTGTGGAAAGAAAGACTGATCAGTGGATTCATTTCTAACCTCTGTTGCTGGCTTGCAAAATTCAGACACAGTGGCAAGAAAACTATGGATTTCCTTGGGCTATTGGGGCAATTGATTGTGCCCATATATTAAGAAACCAAGTGTATATGGGGATGAATGTATAAGTAGAAAAGGTGTTCTTAGTACTAATGTTCAGGTAATTTGTACACAGCAGAGGAGTTACGTAGCTTGGATCTGTACATGACTCCAGAATCTGGAGAAACTGATACTTTTAGGATGGTGGTAATGCAACATGCTTATCCTCTCTTAATTGGTGATAAAGGCTACGTAGTAGCTCTTAGCATATGATACTTTTCTAGGGCCCCCGAACTCCAGAGCAGAGAATCTACATCCATATTAAAAAGGAGAGAGTTATAGAAAAGTGCGACAAATGAAACAAGGCTTTTCTGTGCTCACCTAGCCAGTGAAAAATACCAAGCATAATTTTCAGTTATTTCATACTTCACAATACAGTCAAGTAACTTGCTTTAGCCTTAAGCCCTGTTTACATATTCTGGACTTTCTTGGCAATCTTTTGGTCATTGAACAAATTTGGCGGCCCGGGTTCGATCCCAGGGACCCGCATGTGGTATTCGTGGTGGACGAAGCGGCGTGAGGGCAGGTTTTCTCCGGGTACTCCGGTTTCCCCCGCCATCTCATTCCACCGGTGCTCCATCTTCATGTATCATCAGTGTCACCGCCTGCGGTGCCGTAGTAGTAAAAGCGAGCGTTAAACACTACAACAACAAATTTGGCTTAAATTTTGCCGCGACTGCACACTTAATTTCAGTTAAAGCCTGACATTATTTTTAACATCTGGCAGTTCTGCCTTAGACAACACTATAGGATACCCCTTTAATAGATTTACAAATTCTGATTGGAATTCAGGATTTTTAGAGGAGTGCATTTCTGCATTGTTTAATCCGTAGCAATAAAACAAACAACTTGCACAAGTTAATTATGGAAAAATTGAAGCTATTAACAGTGAAGCAACAAGATTCTAAAGTAAGAACAAATTAGAAACTAAAAACTTCACTAGCTATAGCTTGAAACCCCAGGGTCAGCACCAAAATAATAAGATAAGTGAAGTTTTTAGTTTCTAATTTGTTCTTACTTTAGAAACTTGCACAAGAACTATGACTTGTGGACCATGACCTGCCATTTAAAGTCAAATTATTATCAAATTGATGATTGAGCTGTAAAGGTCAGGTTTTCAGACACTCACTGCACCTGAGCAGATTAAGTCGTGACATTCAACTCAGCAAGTAGTTTTGTTTACACCAAATGCAAGCTGCTGTCATTCAACTCCATTAAGTCACATGCTCCACTCCGGACTCAACGTACATTTGTATTCACGTCACCCATTAAGTGTTATGGTTGTACTGTGTGGTGTATAACTAATTCTGTGTGTTAAAACTTTTATAATACCCACTATTTGTATTTTTATACATTAATCATGACTTCATGGGACATAAGCCATGTCAAAATTAAAATGTCTGAGCTTTCAGCCTTGTTCCTGAAAATTGCCATCGAGTTGAAGGTGGCTGCCATCGTGTGATATAGTGATGATTATTTATTATTGCCATGGAAGTCTCAAACCTTGTAAATTTTTAATACAGAATAAATTAAAATCAGTGATAATCACATCTGAGTAACTATTATTAATCTAACATTGCACCAACTACAGTTGCAGGGGTATCCAAATGTTTATCCAATAGCTGTGCATAATTATTCTGGAGGACATTATTTCAGTATTATTTATAAATGGAGAATTTGGTAAATAAGAAACATTGAAATGAATTCATTATTTTATGCTAATACTCCGTTTGTTTCCAGATTGATTCTAAAATATTGATAAAAGAAGAGAGAACTCTTGCAGATTATGATAAAGTGACTGATGATATTAGTAACAAAGCAGAAGCATGTTCCTCTATCAAGCAGGTATGAATTTCAAATTATCTAAAGTAGAATTGTTTATTTATCTTAAATGATTTATGTATGATACAAATTTATATTTTTATGTTACCTACTACTTCCCTACGGTAGTGGTATTCAACCTTTTTTCTCCGCATACCCCCAAAGACCCGATACATTCCAACTGTATCCGTAGGTCTAGGCCCTAGGCCTCCTCCTAGAGTTATCCGTAGTTCAAATTATACATAAACATATATATATAAAAATCAATTGCATTAGTCTTGCAAAAACTCAAAAATTGCATGACCAATTTGAATGATTTCTTTTTTGTTTTGTTAGCCTCGGTACTGGGATGGTTTAGAAAAAAAAGAACAGTAGGAGAAACCCCCAAAAATAGCTGCAAAATCAAAAAAATCAAAATTAGTAATTTTGTATAGGAATTGCCACTTCAGATCTTTGTCCTCTATATGCTCCTAAACTGCTTGGCCGATCACCATGAAATGTGGCACATATATGTATTTTTTCACAGTGAAGGTTTGTATGTTTATTTTACTATACATTCGCATAGTGTTCTGTACTTGGTTTTCTTTTATGTAACACATACACCACTTGACCGATCAGTGTGAAATTTGGCATGTATATGTATTTTCTCATGCAGAAAGTTTCTATTTTATCCATTATACTATACAACATAACATTCACTGGTTTTTACTACTAGCTTTTCTTTTACATATTAAATTCACATATTCTTCCCTACAGTTTGTCCAGATCAACGTGACATCCCCCACACCTGAAGCATAGATGCGCAATAGAAGAGGCGTGCCTACTTGCATAATAGGAGAGGTGGGGATCAGTATCTCACTAGCTCTCACTGTGATAACTACACAATAATTGTTTATAATACGTAAACATACACCGCTTGTGTATGTGACTGCCTGTGTTCTGACATCAGTCGCTTGTTCCCCATCACTCCAGTCACTTCTTAATTTCTCCTCTCTTGCGCATGTGGAGTGTCACCACGATCTGGACAAATTGTACTTGCCCTTCAACATACATATACATATGATTGAAATAGAAATGCAATACATGATATTCACACTTCTTTCTCTACACTTGATGATAGTTTCTTGGGCTAACAGCCAGGTCAGATTAGGGTAACTACCCAAGCTTTCAGCGACTAACTCTGCCGCCATCCTCAGGGGAACTGAATCTAGGCTACTGATGTTGCGATATTTATACCTAGAGTGCGGCCGATAAGAACCGCCCACTTTTTTACCATTGGCCGAGCTCCGGCCGATGGAGGCACGTGCGGAACCAATCAGGTAATTGCCGACGCTTCTCTGCACTGTGGAAGAGAGATATGCTGAATGACTGGTGTCCATGCTTTGCTGATTTAAAGGCCTTCATCCCTGTTGAAGTTGTTTTTATTCGCTTTAATGTATAGAGCTTCTTTAATCACCCTATCGTAGTACCTAGAGGACTTTTCAAGAATTTTTGTAGCGGCGAATTTGATTTTATGATCTGTATTATATGTGTGCTCAGCCACTGCGGATTTTTCTGGGTATCCTAGTCTAATACAATGTTGATGTTCTTTGATGCGATCTTCTACAGTTCTACCTGTTTGTCCTATATAAACTTTGCCGCAACTGCATGGGATTTCATAAATGCCTGGTGCACGAAGACCTAAATTATCTTTAGCAGAGCCTAAAAACTATTTTATTTTGGTTGGAGGTTTGAATACGGTTTTTATTTGATATTTCATGAGCAATCTTCCAATTTTCCCCGACAGGGCGCCAAGGAAAATAAAACAGTTTTTAGGCTCTGCTAAAGATAATTTAGGTCTTCGTGCACCAGGCATTTATGAAATCCCATGCAGTTGCGGCAAAGTTTATATAGGACAAACAGGTAGAACTGTAGAAGATCGCATCAAAGAACATCAACGTTGTATTAGACTAGGATACCCAGAAAAATCCGCAGTGGCTGAGCACACATATAATACAGATCATAAAATCAAATTCGCCTCTACAAAAATTCTTGAAAAGTCCTCTAGGTACTACGATAGGGTGATTAAAGAAGCTCTATGCATTAAAGCGAATAAAAACAACTTCAACAGGGATGAAGGCCTTCAAATCAGCAAAGCATGGACACCAGTCATTCAGCATATCTCTCCTCCACAGTGCAGAGAAGCATCGGCAATTACCTGATTGGTTCCGCACGTGCCTCCATCGGCCGGAGCTCGGCCAATGGTAAAAAAGTGGGCGGTTCTTATCGGCTGCACTCTAGGTATAAATATCGCAACATCAGTAGCCTAGATTCAGTTCCCCTGAGGATGGCGGCAGAGTTAGTCGCTGAAAGCTTGGGTAGTTACCCTAATCTGACCTGGCTGTTAGCCCGAGAAACTATCATCAATAATCAACGCCGGGAAAGCTTCAAGTCATTATTCTCTACACTTTTTTTGTTGTTATAAAACACAATCACACTTCTTTCTCTACTCCCTCATCTACAAACAACTAATACAATTTTGTGTATGTTTGAAATTGAAATGCAACATATTACATTGTGGTGAATGAAGCGGGTTTCTCCGTGTTCTCCGATTTCCCCTGCCATCTTCATTCCATGTATCATCAGTGTCACCGCCTGTGGTGCCATATGTAGTAAAAGTGGGCGTTAAACACTACAAAAGAAAAAGTATTACTTTTACATGGTTATTTTACTGATGTTTCTTTTAGGAAACACAATCACATTTCTTTCTGTACTCCCTCTTCTACAAAGAGTTCATAGAATTTTCTATGTTTGACATAGAAATGCAACATCTTACATTCACACAGCGCAACCACCATGCTAAGGAGACCACCTGTTTCATCTAAAGAGTAGTTTAATTTTTGTGCCACATTCTTGGAAGACACTGTACTTAAATACTAAGGTTGGTATTTGACCAAATATTTTTGTGACAATCTTTATATATATATATTGAATTTTCTGCAAACAGCCTTGAAGTCCTCTTCATCCTGAATTACTTTTGTTTAGCAGGTAAAGTGGAAATCTTACTATATAAAAAATTTTGTTGGCTAATGCTGGATTTCTGACAATGAAGTCATTAGTCCTCTTGCTGTCCAATATGTTTCACTGATGGACGGGGCGCTAGAAGTTTCCGGGCATATTTGAAGGTGGTCTTGGTCCATTTCCTCTTGCAGATCACATAAGAGGACAGAGTGGTGAAGAACATATACCAATTCTGTTTAAATGTTTTGCCAGACAATCATGTCCTGTAATCAACCTGAAGGTTGCAACTGTCATTTTTCGAAGATGCTCAGGAATTACTGTTTGAATGTTTGGTAGTTCCCATCTTTTATTTTGTGATTTTTCATAGTAATATTTTGCAATAACTTTTTTGAACAAATTGCTTAAGCTTTCACGGCTGTTGTCATAAAATACAAAATGATTATCCGGGCTTGTGGGCAGTGGTCTATGGGAAAATCTCCTTCCAGGCATTTCATTTGAAGCGGTGTTGAACATCCTCAGTGGTGTGACTGTAGTACTCTGATACTCTCGGTGAACGATTGATATGGAGCCATTTGGTTTCACAGGTTTTATACGCTTAGTTTGTGTGGGCATATGATGGTTGGTCCAGTCTTTGTTTATTGGTTTGTCTGCTGCGTGGGATGGGTTAAAGTGAGGGCTGCTTCCATTGTTGCCGATTGTTGTCGATGGGCTGGCATTTACTGCAGCTGGAGCTGTTGAGGGTGTATGTTCTTGAATTTGTCTCCGGTCGGGTTTTGTATGCTTTGTATAATGCTGGATGCCAAGCTTTATTTGAGCACTTTGTTTTTTCCTTCCTATTGAAGTTATCATAATGTTTGAAAATCTCTATGGCTTTACGACTTAACCAGGCGTAATAATGAACTGTGAAAGACAGGATAGCTGTGTCTGAATACTGTATAATGTGTTCCCCCGGCGCTAGTAATGCGTATTCTGCGACTGCAGACTTTTCTGTTTGTCCCAAACTGCAACATTTCTTGTGTTCTGTAACCCATGTGTTTACCGTACGTTGTGTGGTCCCTATATAGACAAAGCCACACGAGCACAAAATTGTGTAAACACCCGCAGAAGAGAGTGGTTCTTTTGGATCTTTTGCTGAATGTGTTGTTGTTTTCTAGTGCCTTGCATCTGGCAATGAAGCCATTAGTATTCGTGCTTTCCAATACTTTTGAACTGTAGTTTCTTCTGATCTTAATGCTTCACAGGTCTTCAAGTGGTCTTTGTTCATTTCTGCTGGATCGTTACACAGGACACATATTGGTGAAGCTGAGATACCTATTCTGTAGAGATGACTTGCTAAGCAGTCGTGATTTGTCAATAGTCGGAAGGCTGCAACCGCTGTTTTCCTTGGTCTCTGGGGGATTATATCTCTTTTACTGAATGTAGCATGTTCTGTATTTGTTGTGTGGGGTTGTAGATGGTGTGGATGTCACAAAGAAACAAAGCGCTTAAATAAAGCTTTTCATCCAGCATTATACAAAGCACACAAAAAACCTGACTGGAGACAAATTCAAGATCATATGCCATCAACAGCTTCAGCTACAATAAATGCCAGCCCATGGACAACAATCTGCAACAATGGAAACAGCCCCCACTTTAACCCATCCCACACAGCAGACAAACTAATAAACAAAGACCTGAACAACCGTCATACACCCACACATGCTAACCATATAAAACCCATGAAACTATATGGCTCCATATCAGGCATTGTCAAGAGTAGCAGAGTACTACAGTCACACCACTGAGGATGTTCAACGCAGCTTTAAATGAAATGTCTGGAAGGAGATTTCCCACCAGCCCATGGCCAACAAGCCCAGATAATCATTTTGCATTTTAATATTTTTTTAATTCAGAGTTGACTAATCTTTTAGCTGCATAAAGTGGTAGATTAACTATAGATTTCTGTACACTGCTGCTACCCTTTTTTGCAAGAAAATCAGCTTTGTCATTACCGCTCAGACCACTGAGCTGGTATCCATTGGAAGACTAGGTGTTTTTGAAGTGCTATTAGATGGGTGAGGATTTTCCAACATTATATAATTGTTTGGTGTTTTGATGACAACTTGGAAGTAATTGCTGTAATTGTCGCCCTGGAATCTGAGAGAATAACTGCTTGATGAAAATGTGAGACTTAATACAAAAGATTTTTGAGGGCTATTCGAATTGCTTCAATTGAGGAGCGTTTTTTCAAAACTCGATAGATGCACAAAATGTGTTTCTGAGAAAAACGATTTTTTTTTATTTATTGGCAATACTAATTGGTTAGCACAGCAACTATTAATCATTCAATTCTCCTTCCTGAAACTGTATCATTGAATGTGAAAAGAAACAAACAGCATAGTTTAACTAGTGCAAATTTGGGGTTTGAAAATGCGGAGTTTTTTCAAAAGTCGATAGATGCTGATTAACTTTTCTCCGTGAGCGAGAAATTAAGACATGAAATTTCGTTATTTTTGTCATTTATTATTTTTGTTGCTTTTTATTTATGTATTTATTTCTTTTTTATTTATTTTCACCTCTTTATAATACATAATGTACTATACAACCAACATATTAATGTTTATAATGATTATTTTATTAGGTATAAACTTGGAAACAAAGTACTGCTACATTCACAATAACAATATATTTTGTTTTATTTATATAACAAACATATTGAATACACACAAAGAAATTTCAAACAATATGAATAAGTAAGCTTTCACCTTTTAGTGCTTGTGCAGTCTGTACATGGTTCTTAGTTCGTTTCTCTTTTCCACATCTGTCTCTGTCTTAAACTTCATCAGTCCCATTTTGTAGGTTGAGCATGTGTCAGTGTGTGGTGTACGGAATGAAAGATTGAAGAAGTTATAAAATATGTGTTTATATTTTGACAATGAGCAGACTGGTAGATTTCTTAATCTTCTTTCGTTGCAAAAGTTGGTCCACATTTTTCTGAGTTCTGGAGGTAAATATCCTCTAATTGATTTTGGTCTTCCATAGTGGCTTTCTCTACATCTGTAGAGATGTAACTGCCACATTGTAAAACTGGTTTCCGTTAAGAAAACAGTTACATGAAAGCCACATACATGAATTATAGTTCAAAAGTATTGGAAAGCACGAATGCTAATGGCTTCATTGCCAGATGCAAGGCACTAGAAAACAACAACAACATCTGTACTTCTTAATGTCTTGCTTTATAGCAGCAGTAATGCTCTTCTGTAATATTCCTATTCTGTCACCTCCTCTGGTTTCCTTTGGCGCATTCCCACATAAGTGAAATTTTCTAGCCAGGAGAGATAATCTTAACTTTTGACACCCCTGTGATTCCTTGGAAGCTTTAGTTTTAGAATTTCATGGAGTGCACTCGAGACCACGTGAACATTTAATTGCTGGAGTATGAGCTTTCCTTGACTTACATTTTGATTTCCTTTCCTTGTTTTTGCAATTTCTACCTCCAGTGCATTCTACGACTGGTACAGTCTGAGCTCCTGTCCATTGTGCATAGTACAGTGCAGTGTCTCAACTAAGAATAAAAATGCCATATAATTATAACAAAGCTTGTAGAAGCACCTGCCTGCTGTGCAAGGGGTCCCGGCTTCAATTCCTGGCAGGGGGGTAGGAATTTTTCTCCAGCCAAGATTATTCTTCATCCTTCCCTGAGTCTGGAAGTATGAATGAAAGTGTGAATGTGTGTGTGAATTCAACGTATAAACACCCCCAAAGACCGAAAACCCCACTGTTAAACGAGTAACACCATTTCCAATAGAGAAGGTCGCTGATACGACCTCTGCAGTTAAAGTCGGGATATAAATGGAACAAAAAGCTTGCAGAAGCAAATGTGAAATCCAAGCGCACAACCTGAGTTCGCAGTTATTTCCAACGAAGCAGCAGTGTACAAAGCTTGCAGAAATGATTGAGAATTCCAAAAATCGCAACATTGAGATGGCAGTCAATGCCAACATGCGTTTCATAGAATTGAGTTTGCTACACTTTGGATTATAAAATCATAAAATTGCATCTATCGACCTTTGCTTTAACTGAGGAAGTGCATCTATCGAGTTTTGAAAAAACTGCTAATATTCCCTAGCTTCTACACAGGACAAGAATCGAATTTTGCAAAATCTAATTTCACAGAACGATGCAGAAGGTGAAAATTATGCCGATACTATATATAACTCAATTTCGTAAAATTTTGCATCTATCGAGTTTTGAAAAAATGCTCCTCAATTCTCCATCCAAGTTTGTAGTTTCATAACTTAAATATTTGTAATAGGAAAAGAGGTGACATATGACTCCAACCCCTGCCCCACCTTGGTTTGATATCAGTGATCCATCAGTTTAAATATGGAGCCATTCATGTTCCGAAATTCTAGTATTGATTGTCTCTAATGCCAATAATTTTAGAACACTAGTTGGAGTATCATTTTTCTTAACTTCTTCTGTCATGTGTAAATAATATGTGATGTCTAGTGTTTGTGTCGGATTGACTTTGTATATGAAGTTTTCCTTTGACATCCTTCTTGATGTCTTGAATTTTGGAAAGAAAGCTCTCCTGAGTCTTTATGTTTGTGTACAATTTCTCTTGTACCATGTATTGAATGTGAGTCTAATCAACTTTCGTGTTGAATAAGAGGTGTTTTTTCTATTTCATACTCAGTGGGGTATTGGTTAGTATTTCCAAAGCTGGTATTGGTGTGGTTTTGATAGCACCTGTAATTAGCCTCAGACTTCAGCTATGAAAGATTAAAATTTGTTTGTATTTACTGTTACAAGAACTTTGCTGCAGTAAGTAAATAATATCCAATGTATGTTGTGTTAAGAGTTGCTCTGGAACATCCCCACTTCATTCCTGTTAGACGTTTTAACAGTGAAAGGTGCCTCTCTGCTCTTTGTATTACATTTTCTATTTGTTTGGTTCATGTAGGTATGGTATCAAATATAACTTCCAAATATTTTGCTTTTTTTGTTTCTGGTAATTGTTGACCCTCAAAATTTAGTTGTATTTTTAATGGTTTTTTTCCTTAGTAAAAAGATTTGGTAGTTGCTTTTGTTGTATTAAGTCATTAAATTTTCTTTGGTCCACTTTTGTAGGTTGGTGAAGTATTGTTACATGGTTTTTTCTAGTTCTATATTTTTGCTTTTTTGGTTTTGAAGTCCAGATTACTAAGTCATCAGCAAATAGTGCACACTTCATGCCTGATTATCGTATTTCTTGTGGCAGATCGTTAATAAATGTTTTAAAAAGTCCTGTGCTGATCACTGCGCCTTGTGTAAGCCATAGTGTACTTGTTTATATTTTTATATATTCCTTCCATATCTGGTAGCAGTAAAGCGTTGAATTACGGAATGACATAACCATGAAAACATTGGACCTTGTATACCTATTTTTCTACTTTCTTTAGTAGTTTTGTTCTGCATATACAATCATAGGCATTTTGGAAATCAACAAAAACTGATACATTATCTTCTTTTCTATTGAAGGAGTCTTTCATTTCTTGACTGAGAAGTAAGACTTGCTCATTTGTGGAGTGGAACTCTCTGAATCTGGCTTGACATGGGGAAATTAAACTTTGTGATTCTAGAAACCAATTTAACTTGTTTGACACCATTCTTTTCACCACTTTTGCTATTATGCTAGTAAGAGCTATTGGTCTATAATTTTTTATTTCTGATGCTGTTTATCTTTCTTCAAGAGTAGGATAATTATTGCTTTTTGCCATTCGACAGGTACAGTGGTTTTCCAGGATAGATTGTAGAGTTTTAGTAGTTGTTGTTTTGCTGTTTTTCCAATGCTTTTATGAACTCTGGGTGTATGTGATCTGGTCCAGGAGACTTTTTGTTTTTTAGATTATTAATTGCAATGTTCAGTTCTTGCATATTAAAATTTTGAAATTGTGTTGAGCGTTAGGATCACATTCTCTTTGTTTCAGATCTTTCTTAAATTGTTTACATTCCTTTTTATTATTTCTTGTTACATGAATTAGCATAATATTTATTGAAGGTTTCGGTATGACTTATCATTTGTTAATATTTTATTGTTGTGTATATTTTTTCTTTCCTGTCCTTGACATTTTTTTATGAACTTATGGGCTTTACTACCATCTGTCCTATAATCCATTTTTTCTAAGAAATTATTAAAGTGATTCTTTTTAGCACTGTTAATTTCTTTTTTTAGAGAGGCACGTTTCTTTCACTATATTTGTGTATCCAATATGTTTTTTGTTTGTGCAGCTGTATTTCTGACTATATCCCTATCTTTTTCAGTTCTTCTAATAGGGGGTTCCAAAAGGGTTTGGAATTTTTTCCATAAGGAATTTCTTCTTCTTCTTCTTTTTTTTTTTTTTTTTTTTTTTTTTTTTTTTTTTTTTTTTTTTTTTTTTTTTTTGTAGGATGGCTTTACAGAAATTTTTGTTCATATGATCTGATTGGTGTTTGTTCTTTAAATTTATTTTCCAGTTCAGTTGTATATTTAGTCCAATCTGCTGTTTTGAAGTTCCAATACAGATTCATGTGATGTTGACTGATATTTGTATTATCTAGTGTTATATCGACCAGAACTTGGGTCTTCTATAATTTGTTTTTTAATCTTTGAAGCAATATCTGTTGTAACTAACAAGAGGTCTGGGTTACTGCCTGCCTCAGAGTAATGTATGAAGGTTGTGGGATTTTCTTTATTATAAATGAAGGTTGTGGTATTCAAAAATTCTTCCATTATCTTCCCTAAAATCCATTTCTTCATAACCCCATCTGTTGGAATGGGCGTTGAAATCCCCAATTATGATTGTTTTATTTAATTGGTCAATAAGTGAGAGATCTGGCTCCTTCCTGGGAGGATTGTAAATACTGTATAAATGTAGATGTGTTTTGTTATCCCAAAAATTTTGCTGCATTAATTCAGATTTATCTGCATTATCCATTTCTTTAACAATTTGAAAGGAGGATTTAATATCCTTTTTACACACTTTATATTAGTTTCACCTGTGTGTATGTGTGTGTAATGGAATCTTTCAACATAATTTTCACCCACTTAGTCATCGGATTGACTTTAAATTTTGCACACATGCCAAGCGCAGAAAATAAAAAGTGACTTAGCTAAATTTATGAATGTAACATAATTTTCAGCCACTTGAGTCATCTGATTAACTTGAACATTTGCACACATGTCAAGGACCAATGACAATGTAACAACATCATGACTTTGTCCTAATGTCCTGTCCAGGATCATCAGGTTAAAAAAGTGACGTGGCTAAATTTATCAACGTAACGTAATTTTCAGCTACTTGAGCCATCTCATTAACTTCAAAAATTTGCACACATGTCAAGGACTGATGACAATGTAGAAATATCATGACTTTGTCCTAATGTCCTGACCAGGATCGTGAGGATAAAGAATGACTAGGCTAAATTTATCAATGCAAAGGAATCTTTCGACGTAATTTTCCCCAACTTAGAGTTGTCTGATTGACTTGAAAATTTGCACGCAAGTCGAGGACCAATGGCAATACAATAATATCATGACTTTGTCATAATTTCCAGACCAGGATCATCAGGATAAAAAAATTACTTAGATACATTTATCACTGTTACAGAATCTTTCAAGGTAACTTTCACCAACTTACAGTTGTCAGATTGACTTTAAAATTTGCACATGTGCTAAGGACCAATTAGAATATATCATGACTTTGTCCCAATGTCCTGACCAGGATCATCAGGATAAAGAATGACTAAGCTAAATTTATAGAAAATGGTACAGTTATGACAAAGGCTGGAAGTGTGTGTGTTGTTCCATAGGTATACTGGATATGGACTTTACTGTTATAGCTCATGCACATAAACAACTGCAGTTAGGTACAGCCTGACCATGAAAACCGCCTCACTGCAGCACAACCTAAGCATCATTAACTATACATTCCCGAATTGCACTTAAATGCTTATACATACTGCTATTTATTAACTATAATATTGTCATAGAATACATTACAGTGAGTTACGATGTACATTTGTAAATTATTAAATGTGAAATTTCAACGCCTATCACTGAAGCAGTTTTTAAACAGTGAAAAACTTCTTTCTACGTCACATGGTGTCAGAGGTGCAAATGTAAAGATTTCCACTCTGTCATCTGGCGTGTTTTCCTTCTTACTCATTTTCAAAATTTCACACATAGCTTGATAATATTTTTATTTAGAACTTTTGGGAATTTAGCTTTTTAACTAAACCCCTAGCGCAACAGCCCATGAAGGGCCAAGGCTAGCCGTCCAGCCGCTGCGTC
The DNA here is from genome assembly GCA_030765045.1 of Tenodera sinensis. Classification (NCBI taxonomy): domain Eukaryota; kingdom Metazoa; phylum Arthropoda; class Insecta; order Mantodea; family Mantidae; genus Tenodera; species Tenodera sinensis. The sequence continues at coordinate 200,950,709 of CM060964.1, read as the reverse complement.
TCCCACCTCTGCCCACTCTAGGCGTCATTTGTGGGGTACAGTACTGGAGGGTGGGACATGGTTAGCGCCGGCCAGTTATATTGTCACGCTCTGCCCCTGGAATAGTGTGTGACAGGATGCAACATAGGAGCGCAGCTAGGTGGTTAGGGATAGAGGGAGCAACTCATGGCACCAACACAAATTACAAAAATAGACTTTTAATAAAATAAGATAGATAATAGAAAAAGCAAGCAATAGAGGTTACCTTGAGGCAGTTGTAAATTATTAGACCAGGTTATGTGGGTGGTGCCTTGTAGAAATCCATAGCACCCCAGGCCTACCCTGCTGACCCTCCGAACATCCCACCAATGTGGATTCCTTCTGCACCTCAAACTGGTCCCTCGGCTCGATGAGAGTTCGGGATTTTAAAATGTACTAGTATGAACTTCGCTTACCAGGCAGCTTAGTCAATACTTGGTCAGCAATATGTCAGTAATGACTGCAGGTGAATGACCGAGGTAGGTGCATGACCTAGCCGTGCAAGTGATCTTGCAGGGAACGACTTTTAGAATAACCTGGCTCATACGTTACAATATGGCCTTCGCAACCTGGAATTTAGCTTTCACCTTTTTGATATCTGGTACAAGAGGTATCCTATTAATTAAATTAGCTAAGTCTTCTATTATGATCATGCCCTTGGACACTTGCAAACCTGATTCTTCTAATTCTTTAATAACTTTGGGCAACACTGTAAAATTGTTGGATATGAACTGAAGATTTTCAGATAGTTCATGCGATATCAGAGACTTTGCAGTTACAATAGCAAGTCCTGTTATACCTTGAGTATTAGTAGTCCTGTATTACCTTGACCTTGCATCTGCATACACTCGCAAGGCAATGCTTCACTAGTTCACAGAGTGCTACATTACGTTGTTTTTGACTCTTGCTTCTAGTGGCAGTTGTTTGCACATTTGATGGCCGTACTGTAGTTGAGATGTCATTCATACTCAGCGTCCAGCTAACGTGTATCGCATGCGAGCGCACATCCCTTTGACCTTTAGTTATGACATCTTAGATGTTGCTAAGGAGCATGTCTACATGTACCCTGAGAATTGTTTTAATTAAATAAATAGATATTTATATATTGGTTGACGTATATACTCGGAGAGAGGACCTGAAAGGAACACAAGACCCGGGAGAAATATTGCGGACCGGAGTACATACAGGGCCAAGACACCCACAACAGCCGGTAGTTCAGTAACATGAACAACAAAAATGAAACTTTTTTTTTGTCTCAGAAAGAAAAATATGTGACTCTGATGGTATTTTTTCTTCTGAATTCAGATATGATATCGGATTTTCTCCATCACAAGGTTTTCAAGTGACAGGCATTTATAATTCCAAACACTTCAATATTTTCTACATTCTTAACTACACAATATTCAAACACTCGGACTCACCTAGAAAGTAAAACATGACGATTTTCTGCTATATTTTGCCTCTGAAGTGTCTCTCTTGATAGTCCAACAATAATCTGCCAGCATATTAGGATTCTATTTGCCTTGATATCTCTTTTCCATAGCTGAGATCGCTTGATGAAAGTGTTTCCCATGCTCATCGCTCACTGCGCCAAGATTTTCTGGGAAGAAATCTAGGTGCGAGTGCAGGAAGTGTACTTTTAAGGACATATTACAACCCAAATTGTTATAAGATTTTATAAGATCATTGACAATATCACAGTAGTTTTTCGCCTTTCGAGTTCCCAAAAAACTGTAACTTTTTTTAATGCTTGCCAAGCTGCTTTCTCCAGTGGATTCAATAGTTCCTCAAGCTTCTCATCTTGCATTGGTGAGCGTATTTGTGGACCCACAAACATCCCTTTTTTAATTTTTGCTGCACTAAGTTTAGGAAATTTCTGTTTTAAATACATGAACCCAGGAGTATTGTCCATGACTTTAACGAAATTCTTCATTAATCCTATTTTGATATGTAATGGAGGTAGATACACATTTTTAGGGTTACACAATGCGTCATGTTTCACATTTTTCTGTCCAGGAATGAATTATTCGCGTTTAGGCCATTCTTTTCTAATGTAATGGTTTTTTCTGTCCTTACTATCCCAAAGACGCAAAAAACAACACTACTTTGTGTAACCAAGCTGCAGACCAAGAATAAGTGCAATAACCTTCAATTCACCACAAATATTCCATTCATACACTGCATATTGAAGCATTGCCAATATAAATTTAAAGTTGTCATATGTTTCTTTCATACTAGCAGAGTGAAGTGATGGGAATGTATTGCCATTATGCAGAAGCACTGCTTTTAAACTACTTTGGAGGAATTAATGTACAAGCACCATTCTATTGGGTTATGCTCAATACCAAATGCCTCCATAAGAGACAAAATGTCACTACAAAACCTAAGCCATTTTCTTCAGAAAAATAGTCTTTAAATTTAGAATGACGATAAATACATATCTTTGTATTCTTTTGAAGAAGATTCCATCGTTTTAGCCGGGAACCAAGCATTTTAGACTGGTTTTTGGATAACTTTAAATCTCGAATGAGATCGTTAAGATCTTCTTGAGTCAATAAATGAGACTCAGATGAACAGCTTTGTTCAAAAGTTGTATCACAAAAATCTGTTTCTTTTTCTTCCTTGGTTCCATCAGAATCTGAGCTCTCTTCATCTATTGTCACATGTTCTGGAGGCTTTGGCATGGGCAATTCTTTGCAGTGTGGAACTGGTCTCATTGCAGATTGCAGGTCAGGGTGCACCACTGTATGTTTTGATTTTGACGTAATCCCTTGTTTGTTAAGCAGCAATAACAGTCAGAGGAGTGATCTTTGGGTTCCCTCCAAATCATAGGGATAGCAAATGGCATGTGCCGTTTTTCCATGCAGTGAGAAGCCTACTACATGATAAACAAGAGATGTGGGGCCCAGGCCCTTGTTTAGTCCCCCACTTTACATCCAAAATAAACTTAATACCACTTTTTTACTCCTGGAGTAAGGTGTCGCCTTTAGGACTTGAGCGTCACTTCACCACATATATAACAAAAGTTGTCAGGATGATTTAAACAAACTCTAGGCATTTTGTAACTAATTACAAATTAAAGGAAATAAATTTGTAAATACATAATAGACAATAATCCAGACACAAAGCACTCACAATTACGTGTTTACTGGTTCACTGCTATTTCACAACTGACATTGAACGAAAAAACTTTCATTTAAAAAAATTGAAATTAAAAAAATCTAATATGTTGCACTCGCATGACTTTCTCTACTCTTGTGCTAACCATTCTTACAAACTCTTATTCCTACATCTTCTTCGTGTTAAGATAAACATTTGTACAAATTATCTTATTCCTTATTTCCTTGTAGGTGCAAGGGGAATATTAGAATACAGTAGGCTTTGAGCGATAGTCAAATCATTTAAAACTTTGAAATTCCGTTCTCTTTGCACACTTAACATATAAAAAAATGAACGATGATCCATTTCACGAAAGTTATAAGTTTTCCGAAACTCACACACATAACAAGGAATATCTCCGAAATGGTTCACCTTACAAGAAAATTTATTCAGACATAAATTGTGAATTTTAGCAAGATCTACATTTTTTGTATAGTATCATTTTGTCCATCTCTAACGGTTTACCAGTTATGCAAAAGTCGCCCAGAGTAAATACGACTACAGGGGCTATAGCCAGAAAATTCAAGATATACATTCTAAAGTAAGAACAAATTAGAAACTAAAAATTTCACTTATCTTAGTAATATTGCAAGTTCTTGGTGCAAAGCTGACTAAAGTTTCGAGTTGACTCCAACTCATTCTCAAAGCTATACAAACAAATTTGTTACCAAAGCTACAGATGTTCATTTTAATCACTAATCTCTGAAAACAAAAAACATAGATACTGATGCTCATTTTAATTACCAATCTCTGAAATAAAAAATCTATAAATACAATGTATAGAAGGTGTTTCAAAATTCATAACACAGTTCCTGTTTTTTAAAATAAATATTTTTTCCAAATCATTAAATCTATAGGTCCACTTAATTGTTTTAATAATTTAACTTCTGGATTAATTTCATGATTAAATGACCAAAAATGATCTGCCACAGCTGATTTCTCAGTCTGTCTATATTTAATATTTCTAAAACGCTCTTTTATTCTGGTTTCTAAATGACGTTTACTTTTACCAATATAAACATTATCATTATCCAAACAGCTAAATTGGTAAATGCCAGATTTTTTATAATTTGGTATTTTATCTTTTTTAGAAAAATTTAGTAAATTTTGTATATTACATTTATTTTGAGGGACCAAATTTATTCCATATTCTTTAAAAATCTTTGTAAATTTTTTATTGGCCCATGGATGGTAAGTAAACTTTTTAAAAATACAATTCTCTTTTATTTTTTTGTGGGTAGAAACTTCTTTAACAGCTTTTTGTTACTTAAATTTTTCTATCTTTTTATGTATAAAATCTGTATTAAAACCATTAATTACTGCAGTGTTAATAATGTGTCTATATTCTGTGTCAAACTCTTCTTTATTAAGGGGTATATTTATTAACCTGTAAATTAAACTATTGAAAACAGCAAATTTATGCGCAAAAGGATTAAAACTTTTATTTTTTATGTAAGTATCAGTGTGAGTAGATTTTCTATAAATACCAAAATTCAATTTATTGTTATGTCTTTTAATTTTTAAGTCCAGGAATGGAAGGCATCCATTATTTTCAGTTTCCAAAGTGAATTGTATAGCTTTATCTTGTAAATTTTAAAGTTTTAAAGCATCATTTATCTGTTTTTAGGGACAACAGCAAAAATGTCATCCGCATATCTATACCATATTTTAAAAATTAGAGGGAATGATTTTATAATTTGAGTTTCAAAAAAGCTCATGAAAAGATTAGCAAGAAATGGCGAAAGTGGACTACCCATTGCCAAGCCAGAAGTTTGTTGAAAAAAATTACCATTAAAACTAAAGAAATTTTGATCTAAACAAAGATTTGTAAGTTTTACAAAATCATCTATTAATTCTTTGTTTAATTCTAAAGAATTTAACCATTTTTTTAAAAAAATCAAAAGCTTTTTTTCTAGGAATACTAGGAAATAAAGCAGTTACATCAAAAGAAACGAGTTTATCTTTATCAGACAATACTATGTTGCTAATCTTTTCTACTAATTCAAAAGAATTTTTAGAAACTTTCAAATTGATCAAAGGTACTGAATTTTTTAGTTAACCATCTTGCTAAATTATACGTAGGTGAATTTATACAATTTATAATTGGTCTCATTTTATTTCCTGGTTTGTGAATTTTAGGAAGTGCATACAATCTAGGTAAAACTGGATTATTAACTTTTAAACTACTTTGTTCTTTTTTTTAGGTATCATTTTCACTTCGTTGAGGATTTTATTAAAAGCTGAAATGCATGATTTTAAAGGATTATTATCAATTTTTAAGTAATCTTCACTTTCAAGAAAAAGTTCTACTCTATTAATATAATCAGATTGATCTAAAATTACAATTTTATTGCCTTTGTCAGCTTTAGTATAAATTACGTCCTTTTCATTCAATGATTTAATAATCTGATTATTATAATTACTTTTAGGATGATTTTCATTTATATCTTTCAGAATTTTAGTGCATTTCATTTTAATCAAAGGTTTATTAATGTCGTTTAAATCTTGACTGGCAATTTCAGTATCTGCAACAAAATCATATGTGTTTTTTGAAAAATTTACTTAAGTTTTCACACCTTTATTTAGAAAATTTATTTCTTTCTCATTAAAGTTACAAGTTGATAAGTTAATTACATTATTTGTTTGATTATTTGGTTTCTTTATATTCAATTTCTGTTGCTTTTGGCATAATCTATTTAACTTGTTTTTAACCTCTTTGTTTTTCTTTTCATGCTAAAATTTAGATTCTCAAACAATTTAGATTCTAAATTAACCCAAATTAAGTTACCTAAAATACGTGTTAATTTTAAATGTAAGTCATATAACCTAAGTTCAATATTATTTAATTTTTTAAAACGTAAACTTCTTTCAACTTCAATAACTTTCTTTTCAGCTACCTTCTGGTGAATACTATTGAGCAATTCCGCGTGTGACTAACTGACATTTACACTACATTTTCTTCCTAAAATGTCTGTCTAATGGTCAATATAGGTGTAAAAATGTTATTTTAATGACATACGATGACAGAGAATACATTGGTGGTTGTGATAGGAAATACAAAAACCTTAAAAAAGTGAAACAATTATTTAATAATGAGCGCTTAACTTTTTGTGACTAACTGACATTTTTGTCAACTGCAGGTCCAACTTCAAATGTTTGTCCTCCGTTTTCTCTGAAAGTTTTCTAATTTGATTTGTTCTGAAAAATCACTTGGGAGAGGAACTTCTAAGCTTTCAAATAACCTGAAAAAAAGGTTTGGCATGTTATTCTCATCTGGAGATATTTATTCAAAAGGTCAGCGTGACTGACATGAGTTTGTGACTAACTGACACTTGCGAAAATTGTAATACCTTATCTTTGTTTTACATGGTATAACATATGGTAAATCATAGTGATACATATTATACGTTACATACATGTAATACACACAGGTATGGAATTGTATTTATCGTTTGAAGATAACCATATCCTTTGGAGAAGCATTAATGTCGTGCAACATAAACAGAATAAACATATGTTGACAGCTCTCATTTCTTATCACAGTTACATCATTGCAAGTCTAAAAAGCTGACTCAAAACCATAACAAAGACGACACATGAGAGCACACAGCACACACCTGTAACACACTAGTTACTTGATTGGACTCCTTATAGTACAGGAACGCTAAATGCAGTAGCCTCATAGTACACACGCATATCACTACACTGTTTTTATTTCCGAAAGTTGTTCATCATTCTGACACTTTCCGCACATGAAAGAAAAGCATATTCCACAACATTTAAGCCTAATACTTTCACATAATGAACCCGCTGAGTGGATGGCATAGGTGAAATGCGTTAAAATCTTTTGTCAAGAAATTCTTTTGCTTCTTCAATTTCAGGCAGAGAAACCTCAAGAATACATATTTTGGGTTTCTTTCTAACAGTATTAGCAAATTCTTCAGCACTCTGAAGCCTGCTTCCTGCTTTCGCAGCTGTCCATGCCATTCTCTTCACTTGTCCTCCAATCGCATCTACTGCCCCCTTTCCATGATAGGATTCGAAGAAGTGCCATTCAATTTTTATTCCAAATACTTTGGAAAGATATGTCACATGACTCAATGTGTGTTTCTGCTTAAAATGACTAGCAGCTCCATCAGAAAACACTTTCACAAGTTCAAGATTCGGAACAATATCCAATATTTTCGAAAATATATTCCTTAAGCAAATATCAACTGCATATTTGTCATGTGATACATAATCAGACACCAAAGCAAAAGATTGTTTCTAAATTTCACCGATATCTTCTTTCCTATACCAGGCAACAGCAGTAAATATTGAGATCTGTGTGTTGTTCCAGTGGGCAGCTTGACTTTCATTTTGCTTCTTGCATATGTAGTTCTCAGAGAAGTCTATCTGTATCACAGCTTTACTAATTGCAACATTTTCCCAAGCCTTCTTAAAAGCCTCGGATTGCTGTCTTTTTACATACACATGATATAGGAAACGTAGCAGGCAATTGCTCAGTTCTTCAATGCAGTCTTTTGCAGATCCCTTTTTAACTTCTATTTCCATTCTTCCATTACGTGAACTCCACAGGTTCCACTCGCATGGAGAATTAGCGAGTTCATCCGAAATGTCTGCTCCACTCAATCCTGGGCAGTTGGAGCATCCTCCCTGCATACACTTACTCGATTTCTGATCACAAACCACTTCTGCTATGAAGTTACGAAATTCAGTCTCATTGAGTACGTGATTTTTACACAATGCTTTGAGAAGAAACTTCGTATTTTCATGTATAATGCATGTGTACGCATTATGTGGGATCTGACTTTGAAGACACACGTGAGCAGGGCGTAATTCAGCGAAATTTGTCAACCCCATGGACATTTCTTCTCGCTCTTGTAGAAGAGTGCTTCTTTTAATGTTACCACTAGATACCTAATGCAAACTTCTTTTGTTTCTCCTTGAACACGGATTTCAATAAAATCATCTCTTCCAGGAGCTTGATAAGATATTGAATCATCCTCATAGAACTTGATTGCACTTTTAAGTTCCTCTGATAGTTGTTTTCCTGATACCGGGACAGAATGCTTTGGTTTTACAACATGTAATCCCTCTTCAACTGCTAACTTACGAATCATTTCTTTTCTTTTGTGTAGAGATTGAGGTAATGCTTTCTCAACACGTTTTCTGCACTTTCCAAAATGCTGTCTGCTTTTGAAAGCCGCTGATGTTGATGGAGTATCCTTATCAATCCCTTCTTGGTCTCTTATTTTCTGTCTTGCCCACTGTGCCTGCTTATGTCTCCTATATTCAGCTTTGAGGTGTTCTCTTCCTTGTTTTGTTTGTTTCAGTATTGCTCTTCCTTTCCTCATAGTCACTTTAATTTTTTTCCTTCCATTTTGCATAACTGCCTTGCTCCTTCAGACATTGTTTGTATTCACGTTGTCTTTGGGCTGGTGTTTTAGCCATGGAGTCAGAAACGGACTAATACGTCTATCCTGACTGAAGTCTCACAAGCACTGTACGCGTATGACAACCTCAGGGCGCCAGCACTAACTGTCCGTTAGTCACGTGTTTTGTGGGAAAACGAATGATTATAGAGGAAAACTTTCTAATACTTAAATAAGGAAAAATTGAAGCTATTAACAGTGAAGCAACAAGATTCTAAAGTAAGAACAAATTAGAAACTAAAAACTTCACTTATCTTATTGATTTGCTGCTGATCCTGGGGTTTCAAGCTGTGTCCAGCTCATTCTCAAAGCCATACTTAAATTTTTTTATGTATAAAATCTGTATTAAAACCATTAATTACTGCAGTGTTAATTATGTGTTAAGGAACTTTCTACCCTTAAAAAAAAAATAAAAGATAATTGTATTTTTAAAAAGTTTACTTACCATCCATGGGCCAATAAAAAATTTACAAAGATTTTCAAAGAATATGGAATAAATTTGGTCCCTCAAAATAAATTTAATGCACAAAATTACTAAATTTTTCTAAAAAAGATAAAATACCAAATTATGAAAAAATCTGGCATTTTCAGTTTAGTTGTTTGGATTATGATAAGGTTTATATTGGTAAAACTAAACGTCATTTACAAACCAGAATAAAAGAGCGTTTTAGAAATATTAAATATAGACAGACTGAGAAATCAACTGTGGCAGATCATTTTTGGTTATTTAATCATGAAATTAATCCAGAAGTTAAATTATTAAAACAATTAAGTGAACCTATAGATTTAATGGTTTGGGATAAAATATTTATTTTAAAAAACAGGAACCGTGTTATGAATTTTGAAACACCTTCTATACATTGTATTTATAGATTTTTGTTTTCAGAGATTAATGATTAAAATGAACATCTGTAGCTTTGGTAATAAATTTGTTTGTATAGCTTTGAGAGTGAGTTGGAGTCAACTCAAAACTTTAGTCAGCTTTGCACCAAGAACTTGCAATATTGCTAAGATAAGTGAAATTTTTAGTTTCTAATTTGTTCTTACTTTAGAATCTAGTTGCTTCACTGTTAATAGCTTCAATTTCCTTAATTGATTCAAGATATACACTTAATTTGTCATAAAAATATGTTAAACATGTGACATTTTAATCAAAATTGTTAGAGCCATTTTGAAGAAAATCAAAATTTTCAAAAAATCTTCCATGTAAAGGGTAGTTTAGGGTGGGGCTATTTTCTTCAAAATCTTCTTATCGCATCCTTGAAAGACATTAAACTTGAATACCAACTTTGGTTTTTAACCGACTTTCCATACCTAAATTTTTTTATTTTTTTATGTATAAAATCTGTATTAAAACCATTAATTACTGCAGTGTTAATTTATGTGTTAAGGAACTTTCTACCCTTAAAAAAAAAATAAAAGATAATTGTATTTTTAAAAAGTTTACTTACCATCCATGGGCCAATAAAAAATTTACAAAGATTTTCAAAGAATATGGAATAAATTTGGTCCCTCAAAATAAATTTAATGCACAAAATTTACTAAATTTTTCTAAAAAAGATAAAGTACCAAATTATGAAAAAATCTGGCATTTATCAGTTTAGTTGTTTGGATTATGATAAGGTATATATTGGTAAAACTAAACGTCATTTACAAACCAGAATAAAAGAGCGTTTTAGAAATATTAAATATAGACAGACTGAGAAATCAACTGTGGCAGATCATTTTTGGTTATTTAATTATGAAATTAATCCAGAAGTTAAATTATTAAAACAATTAAGTGGACCTATAGATTTAATGGTTTGGGATAAAATATTTATTTTAAAAAACAGGAACCGTGTTATGAATTTTGAAACACCTTCTATACATTGTATTTATAGATTTTTGTTTTCAGAGATTAATGATTAAAATGAACATCTGTAGCTTTGGTAATAAATTTGTTTGTATAGCTTTGAGAGTGGGTTGGAGTCAACTCAAAACTTTAGTCAGCTTTGCACCAAGAACTTGCAATATTGCTAAGATAAGTGAAATTTTTAGTTTCTAATTTGTTCTTACTTTAGAATCTAGTTGCTTCACTGTTAATAGCTTCAATTTCCTTAATTGATTCAAGATATACACTTAATTTGTCATAAAAATATCTTAAACATGTGACATTTTAATCAAAATCATTAGAGCCATTTTCAAGAAAATTAAAATTTTCAAAAAATCTTCCATGTAAAGGGTAGTTTAGGGTGGGGGCTATTTTCTTCAAAATCTTCTTGTCGCATCCTTGAAAGACAAACTTAAATACCAACTTTGGTTTTTAACAGACTTTTCGTTTTTGAGTTACGTTGTCCACAGACACACACACGGACCTTTTTCTAGAAATGCTTTTTTTTGGATTCAAGGGGTCTCAAAACATATATTTCCGGTGAAATCTCGACATTGAATTTTTGGGTGGAATACAATTCTTCCCCTACTTACCAGTAGAGAAAGTAAAAAAACTATGGGTGATGGAGAAATTCTGAATACATATTTGGAAACACGATAAAAAAACTGCATTAAGTACAATTATTGGTACTCATGAGACAAAGATCATGTTGACCAGTGTAATCGACACAAGTTACACTGGACAAACACTGGAAGAAAATATTGGGGTGTCTGTCATCAAATGTTATAAATAGTTCATTGGTATCTGTTCGTTAAAGTAAAGATATGATAAAAATGTCTAAAAAGCACCCCACACTTTTTTACAATAAAATTTATTATTTTGTTAATATAAATTAGTTTTTATTTTAAACTTATTACAAAATTTTGAAATATAATGAACTACTTGACTTTATAGACCGAATTCTTCATATTTAAAAATTATTTTCTACTTTCTAGTTTGGTTTGTTGTAAAAGCGTGTTTTTGTTAGTTTTTTAAAACTATAATTTATTGACTCCAACTAGTATTCCACTACTCATCTGTCTATTTTTAGGTAGTAGGTTTAGTAAGAATCCAGTAAAATTGAATTATTTGAGTTGATGATTTGTTAAGATTTGCTTCTTGAATGAAAAGTATAGCTATGTTTTTGTCAAATACAATTTTATTGAACTCTATTCTTTTTGCTTGTGTGAGACCACCTGCATTCCATTAAAGAATTCTGATGTTAGACCTTCTGTTAATGTTTGGGTTCTCGAGTATTAGTCCCTGCCTGGAGATCCGAATGGGGGACTATTTATTTTAACTCCGGAATATTTTACTCCTCAAGTCATAATTCATATTGGAGAGTAAAAGTAACTGCTTTTTAGAGAGCACCACATTTGTACGTTTTGGCGGTCGCATTGCTCTGTCACAACCCCCAGAATGTCTGGAGGACCACACCTGTCGGTTTACAGGTCCTACCGACCTGACCTGGAGAATCATCAAAATAAATTCACTGACCATATCCTCTGATTACCAATCAGAGGACAGATCACATGCCATGACAGGTCAGCATGTTAGGGGTTAAGAGGTTATATAACAATTAGAGAAGTGAAAAGGTTGGGAAAATAAAGACTCCCTAGCCCTCAGATGCTCTCATAGCATTGGGGTTGGACGAGAACAAGAGATGACCAAGGTAAGGTCATAAAGTCAGATAGAAAAGCTACAGTGAGAAGCAAAACCCCAGTAAGTGGAAGTAATGTTCTGCTCAGCTTGGGTACCTTGTCACTATCCACATATCCCCTAGACGGGGACCCCTGAGGGGATACAAAAATGTAGATGATGTTAAAGGGTACAGTTTATTTTCTTTGTGGCATTGACCATTTCCTAGATATTCTTTGTTATTGGTTTGAATTTTCAGATACTTCACCTTTTTCAAGTGATAAGTCACTATTCATTTGTACTTTCTGTTCCACATAAATAGTACGGAAAGAATGTATTGCATTCTACCAAGATTTCACTGGAAATAAACTTTTTGGTCCCCTGAATCAAAACAAAAAAGAAGAAGCCTGTGTGTGTGTGAAATCATTTTATATGAAATCAGACAGTGGAAAGCCTTCAACAGTTATTTTGAATTCAAAGGTTGGGTACTTTTAGAGACTGAAGATAAGTTTTCTGCAAAATATGAGTAATGTATCACTTATAGTTTCCATACTGTGACAAATGACAAGTTCAGTTACTTTTTCTGGATAGTCTGGAAACGCTTTATTCTGCCGCACTTAGTCTTTGTTCTGAGCATTCCATTGTTGTCAACCACATATTTACAAGCAGTGGTGTGAGGTAGCTTACACTTTGCTAGATGTTGGTGATTAAAATTATGGTTTCTCTTTTCTTTGTTCTTCTTTCTTCCTAAAGCTACCAACTAAATAATGGTTAGTCAGCAACTGTGAAATTACCCTTGAGCAGCAGTGTTGCTTTTGTTTAGCTATGTTTCTTGAAATATTTTGATATCTTCCACCCATACTCATGCACAAAAATCCTATCAGAATTTAGTGATGTAAATTTCACAAACTAGAGCTTTTTTCACTCATAAGCTTCTTGCTAAATCATGTTGGAGTAATTGTTGGCGAAGGTGCTTACAAGAACTTCTGCATCATGTTATACAAACTCCTTCTCCCCCCCCCTCCTCTCTCTCTCTCTTTTCCTTTCTTTTCGCTCATAATTGGATGTACATGCAGCACATTAGTCCCATTTTAAAATGGGTATTTTAAAAATTAAATAGAACTGTACACTTCCCAGTGGGCCAAACCTATAAACAAGTGCACATAAGTTTTGTCTAAGCATACTGTAGTGGAGTGTAAATCCACATTATAAATTATGCTTTCCTAAAGGTTTAGCAGCTATGAGTATCACATTGTTAAATTCAACACAGATTAATGGTAATAAGGCAAGAGGTGTTCCACACAAGAGTGACATAACCTTCGGAATGCTCAATGCACATTTGCCACAAATATCACAGAGCAGGTTACCTCAAAAGTTACAGATCCAACATTTGCACCATACATAAGTCTGGCAGACAATATTGAAACTCTGTATGCGTTCACCCCATGTGTCAGTATTAGAAACAAACTACCTTTACTATTTATTGGGAAAATGAATATCGTATTCAGTCCCTGCCATTTAGTAAACAAACTTAATAAGTGTAAGTTGTGTTTCATTACGCTATGCTCACGCATTTTCATAAGGACAAACTGTTATCCATTGTTTTATTGGAGACACCCGCGTAAGCCACAAAATAATAGCAGATTGGTTCAGGAGGTATGTATATCCTCAGTGGACAACTAATACATCATCATAGGCAATTTTCAGCAGTTCATTTGATTACAGTGTATTAATCTTTTTAACACTGGCAACAAAGGCTAAGATGATTGCGGGAGCAATGTTGGCAGCAAGGTAGCTCAGCATGCAGTAAGTAAGTTTGGACTTGTGTGTGTGTGTGTGGGTGTGTGTGTGTGTGGGTGTGGGGGTGTGTGTGTGGGGGGGTGTGTGTGGGGGTGGGGGTGTGTGTGGGGGTGGGCGTGTGTGTGTGTTGTGTGGTGTGTGCGTGCGTGCATGTGTGCGTGTGCGTGCGCATGCTTGTGTCGTGTGTGTGTCATGTGTGTGTGTCATGTGTGTCATCATGTATGTGTGTATGTATGTGTGTGCGTGGGTGGGTGTGTGGAACTGTAGTTGTGAAAGCAACGCTATGTTGAAGTGAAGAAGCTTTTAAGCATGTTTGTCCACTGTTTGAGAGACAGAGAAACTGAAGAAAAATAGTTGAGTGGCAGTGTCATGAAGTACTGTGTTAACATCAGCAAAAGAGAATGTTGTTGTGCAAAAGTTTTAGAAGAAAATAAAGTGAGAAAAAGAAATAAGTGGACTGAACCTTTGTCATTTTCGTCACATAATTAGGGATAGAAATTATATGCTCTTATAATCCCTTTAATATGCATGCATTTATGCAGTGAAAACTTCCAAAATATGCACATAAATATGCCCATATAAAATATTCAGACAACATTGTCAAGACAAAAAAATAAAGATTCAAGCCAGTTTTTAAGAAATCTGAAAATTAAAACATTGCAAAAACCAAACGAATGATTTAACTTGGCAAAATTTATCATCTCCGTTAAAGGGTCCAAATATATTTTCCTTACATAAGGAAAAATAAAAGCACTATGAGTACTCACATTTAGTTTTTCTTTGTCTCAGCTTCCTTTTTGTTGCAGTTTACGATCACCAAATGTTTTACATTTTCCATTGTTAGCCGCCTCCTGTTGCTCCTTAAGATATCTTTATAGTGGAAAAACTTGTCTCCAACTCACAGGATGATAGAGGTGCATACACAAAAGCTGCTATTGGATTAACACTGAGTGACTTTTCACTAGACTGTTGAATGTTTCCCTGTTAAGATTTTCTTCAATCTCACACATTTGTTTGTATCCTAGGCTTCTTGAAACAATACTGCATGCTTTTTCCTTCACTACATTGCCGACGGTTCCAGTTACTGAATTCAATTTAGACATTGTGGTTTTGAATGCACTTAACAACTGGGACAACTTAGTGTTGTTGGTTTCCAAACAAGTTATGGCAGATGGAAGATGAGAGAAATGTGTAGATATATAGGGAAGGGTACTTTCTACTTCTGAGTTCTTTAATATATCTTGAGCAATTTTAATTGATTAAGAATTTTTGGGATCAAATGTATTCACGACATTCCTGACTGTTTCCAAATGTTCAGTGTAATAGAGAACTGCACATAGCCACATTCTCCAATGCGTTATAATAGGTTCTGTTGAAAGTGGGACATTCGGTGCAGTTGCTTTGAAAGCTTGTTTTATATATGCTGCTTTGACAAATACTTCCTTTACAGAAGATACCAGCTTATCTACAAGTGGGAAATTTGCACAAATTGTTTCTGCAACCCGGTGTAAACCATGTACAAGACAAGTCAAATGCATCATATTTGAAAATATAACTTTCAGAGCAGTGCCAGCTTTTATCATTTAACTCGCAGCATCAGTTACAAACAATAATACATGCTCATACTGAATACCATCAGGCCATAGAAGGTTCAACGAATCAATAAAAAATTTGGATATGGAAGAGCTATTTGTAGCATCAAGTTGTTCTATCGCAAGGAGAAATGGGGTGGTTGGTTCGTTTTTATGGAGAGACCCGACAATAAAATTTGCCATAACCCAACCTTCACTGTCCTGCATTTTGTCGACTGACACCCACACAAAGTTATACCCAATCTGTTCTCTAATATTTTTAATTGTGAGATTGTAACACCTCTTCACGTAATGTTTGCGAAGAGTAGATTGGTCTGGCACTTTGCACTTAATGAAATGTCTGCGTGTAGGATTGGTGAGTTTCCACAATGGAATGTCTGCTGCTAAAAATGCTTCACGCAAGTAAAAGGAGAACTGTGAAAAATTACTGTCTGAAAATTCACGTAACAGTTTTTTAACAGGGACACTTTTTGTGGATTTAAGTTTGATATTATTTTTTGTGTTTATTAGTATTCAAATGTTAAAGTACTAGAAAACGCTTTCCATAACTAACCATTTTCTCACATGCTCCACAATACAAGATTCTACCATCTGTAGTTATCAGATCTGTTTCAAACTCATGTTGATATCCTTGTAACCTACCAATGTCATTCACTTTTACCTTTGGCATGATTCTATGAAAACAAAAACTTTATACAATCTACACTCCACTGACCGCAAGTCTGAACTCACAAATGAGGAAATGAATTATTGTGATTTGTGAACCTGCTGTGAAATTTCGGAAGTGAATTTCTAAAACAAACTAGACAGTAACACTTGAATATTTTGAAATTCATTATTCTAATACGATAGAATTTATTATAAATCAAGTACAATTAAACAATTAAGTTAAAACTAAATTAATATTATATTATGTTTATAAACAACAGTTGAATATAATTCCGAGAACCCCATAAAACACGCACCTTTATTTATACTGCTAGAATGATGAAATAAACAAGATAAGGCGGGGATTTCCCAATATGGCTTAGCTAAATGCGTTGTGGGGTTGTGTTGCAAGTTTCTATCAGTGTTGCCATGTTTCAAGGCCAATTCGTATTTGTATGTGCATCAAATGCACAAGTAATAAGTAAAAATTTTAATTGCTCTATGTAAAACAAGCAAATATGCAGCATAATTTGAAAAACACAGAAATATTATGCATTTTAACAAAACGTACAAAATATGCCATTATATGCACATTAAAATCTTATTTAAATTGTTAGAAATTTAGTAATTCACTCAGATGTCAATTGAGCATACTTTCTGGCAACAGAGAAAAAATATGCATTTTCATATAATTCCTATCCCTATATAATATATTTATGGGAGAAGTAATTCTGTTTGGAATAAGATGAACTTGAAACGGCAAGCCTTTTTCTGTTTCCAACACATGTGTTTGTTAAAGTTCATCAGTCATCCTCTTACCTAAAACATGGAGAAAATCACATCTCCCAGATTTTTATTTATGATTATTTACTAGCATGCATTGCTTTGCAGTCTCTGTGCATTGTTGACCGCATGGTAACATTACTCCCCCAGGGGAACCTACTACGGTAGGTACGGGTTTGGCGCACCCGAGCCAACCGACTCCCTCGATGTGGGCTCCTCTTTGTGGTGAGGGAGTCAGTCAAATCGCCCACCCACGTGTAGGCCATGCGTGGATATCCTTGTCGGTGGAAAGGTTTATCCTAGTGGTTGAGGGATGCGTATCTGAGCTCGGTCCAGTTTCTTTCTGAATTCGGGGAGGGTGCGCATTCCCAATACACTGCTTTGGTTTCTGCCCCACCTAAACGGGAGGCTAGGGGCTAACCCACCCCTAGTCAATCGGCCAGGGTGAGTGGGACGGCGAGCCCGCTATATCCCCTGTGTAGCCCTGTCATCCCAGTGGGATGACCCCTTGTTGGGTTCCGTGGTGGGTGGGGAGCACTGAGGGATGAATTTTCATAGCCTCCTTTTATGGCATAAAATACACCGAAACGCAAACGTCAGGTTAATGATGGAAAGGAGGTATACGCAGCGTCCTCTGCTCGTTACCTGGTCATTCATAGAGGTGAAGAGGGTCAGTCAGTTCTGAAGGTCAACGCTTTTGTTATCCAATTGGGTATTGATAAACTAGCCGACCCTGTTAAATCGTGTACGCGTTTGAGATCTGGATCCCTTATTGAGACCTACACAGCCACACAATTCGACAACTTGTTAAAGACCAAACTCCTGCACGGATACCCTATCCGTGTGGAGAAACACCGGATTTTAAACTCCTCCAAGGGCGTTATCACCACCTCGCTGTTGGATGGTATGCCGGAGGAGGAGATCCAAGGTTACTTGTCGGAACAGGGTGTCACGGAGGTATACCGTGTGCGAGCGAAGCGTGATGGCGCGCAGGTGGATACTCGCACACTATTTCTCACTTTCGACCGACTAGACCTGCCTGAGAAGATCAAGGCAGGTTATGAGGTCATCCCGGTCCGTCCGTATATCCCGCGCCCAATGCGTTACTTCCAATGCTAACGCTATGGGCACACTAAGACATCCTGCAAGGCCTCCATTGCCGTGTGTACACATCCAGCGACTTCCCGCGGCTGTCCTCGTTACCAGGACGAGAAGGCGATTCAAGAGCTGCGGATGAAGGAGAGGTTATATTTCTCTGAAGCCCGCAAACACCACCTAGCGTGCCAGCCTTCTCTCTTGAGGTTTGGCACCTTTAGTTCCGTGGTTTCAACTCCAGTGCCAAAGCAGGACATGGGCACTCAAACTTTCCCTGTTGCCACTACATCTGTTGCTCCGCCTCGTATTACATTACCAGCTTCTAATTCAGCCGGATCCAAGACTAATTCTTACTAGTGACACCCGGAAATTTAAAAGTCGACCTAAGCGTACAGATTTTCTTAAGGAATTTACGACCTCTTCCAGCGGAAAGTGTGCTTTCACGGCCACTTCTCCGTCACCTCCAAGGCGATCCCTCTCTCAAGATGGTAGAGAACGCAGTCGCGTGAAGCGGGATTCTCCTCTACCTGTGTCGCTAGGAAACTGTTATGTCGCTCTGTCTCCAGTAGCCGATGACATTGACCCACTTCCCCTTGGGGAGCCTATGGAGTAGGAATCAACTGCTGTAAAAAGCCCAAGCCCTCCGCACAACTCAAATGGCAAGTTGAAGCTGCAGCCGCTGGTCAAGTGAACCTAAACGACAGCTTATCCCCTTTGTCCCAGGATGTCCATCATTCAGTGGCATACGCGCCCATAGGGCGGACTTGCAAGTACTTACTAATTCGCTTTCTCCTAGTATTATGTGCTTGCAGGAGACCAAGCTTCACCAGCAGGACTATTTTAAATTTCCAGGGTATAGTCCGGTACGGTTTGACCTCCCACCGGAACCTGGTACCCCTGCACATGGAGGTGTCATGCTCCTCATTCGAGACGACGTTTTTTACCAGTCAATCCCTCTTACCACTCCATTGCAAGCTGTTGCTGTTACCCTGAGTTTAGCCGGTTTTTCTTTTACTCTGTTCCGTCTATCTACCTCCTTGTTCTCCCTTCGCTATTGTATATCTCTCCCATCTAGTGTCCCAGCTCCAAACGGCGTACCTTCTGTTGGGAGACTTCAATGCCCACCACCCTCTTTGTGGTTCACCAAGGGCTTGCGCAAGGGGAACACGCTTGGCCGCTTTCTTCACAGAGAACTCTCTTTCACTGCTGAACACGGTGAGCCTACTTTTCTTTCCGACTCCATTGACACTCTTTCCCACCTGGATTTATCCGTCTGTTAAGCTCAGCTTGCACCTCGTTTGGAGTGGAACGTCATCTCAGACACCTCCAGCGATCACCTTCCATGTGTTATCAACTTGCTCTCTCTCCACGCACCCTCGCCACGTGTACCTCATTGGCGTCTGACCAGTGCGGATTGGAATCTATATACATGCTTAGCTGTATTTGACGACCGGTTGTTCGACGATGTAGACCAGATGGTGGCTCACTTCACATCCGTGCCCGCCTCCGTAGCGTGATGGATAGCGTGTCTGCCTCACGTTCAAGAGGTTGCGAGTTTGAATCACGGTTAGGGTAAGTTATCCGGGTAAGGTTTTTTCCGAGTTTTTCCCTACCCTGAGAAGACGAATGTCGGGTAACTTA
Organism: Tenodera sinensis; assembly: GCA_030765045.1. Classification (NCBI taxonomy): domain Eukaryota; kingdom Metazoa; phylum Arthropoda; class Insecta; order Mantodea; family Mantidae; genus Tenodera; species Tenodera sinensis. Next base: position 200,930,991 of record CM060964.1, on the reverse strand, counting down.
AAGCCCCATGGACCTAGGGCTCATTTGAGCATCATTTCACCCATTTCATTTCATTAATTCGTCCGATATGACACAATGTTGGAGGACGTTAAATAAAAAGGGAAAAAAATTCACATCCGTCGTTCTTAGCGCTGCTGAACGTAATATATAAACGTAATATATAAAATAAAATAATATCTGCCAGCTATGTCCAGATACCTAATTTCTTATATCTGGACGTAGTGTGCGGATATTTTCATTTATTTAAACTTATTTATTACAATTTGTTCACAATAGAATGTGCAGAAAACTAAATTAAACTAAAACTAAATTAAACTAAATAACAATAAGGAAAATTGGTGATATTGTCAAGTTGTCCCTAGTCTCTGGTAGGCTGTCCAAGTCTCATCAGGCTGTCGTTTTGGCCTCGTTCTTCTCCTTTCTGCTTACAGTTGGTTTGACAATCTTAACGATCGACGGGATGGTGCTACAACAGTCGCTGGAGGTGTATAAAAATTTCTTAGATTTCTTTCTTGTTCAGTTTGTCTTAAAGATCTTTCTACTATACTGATTTGAGTCGCTAACTGATTTAAAGCATTTAGATTTTCCTTATTCCTGACCATTTCCGATAAAGTGAGGTACATGAGCTTTTCCCTGTTAGATTGTCCTATTTCACTGTATTTCTGACAGTTAAACATTACATGCTCAGGAGTATCTTCTGTATTGCATCTGGTGCACATTTCAGAGTTGATGATACTAAAATGTTTTAAGTAAGTGCCATATGGCCCATGGCCCGTAATATAGTGTAATGCAGCTTGTAAGGGATTTAGGTGCTTTAGTCGTAACCTTTCTCGTATATTAGGGTAAAACATATAGGTGCGTCTCCCAGTTTGCAGGTTATCCCATTCTGACTGCCATAAGGATATTAACTCAGCCCTTATTTGTCTTTTCATATAGCATCGTTTTCCTATTATATCTTCTATCTTTTGTTGATTGCTTTTCTTTAGCCAGTAGTAAGCACCATATAGGCGAACCTGTAGATCTATTGGCTGCTGAACGTGCAATACCTCGGTCACCTGCCCATCCACGACGTGTACCGGTCCCTTGGTGGACCGATGAATGCCGAACGGCCGT